>JALPQI010017451.1:0-30683 GCA_025490895.1 Thaumatotibia leucotreta | reverse complement strand
TGTACTAAACTTTGCGACAATTGTCACGGGTTTCGGAAAATAAAAAGTAGTTTATTAACGATATAATAACGTTGTTAGTAATAATTTTATGTTGGTGTTAAACAAGCACATGGACCGTCCGATAGTAAGCGGCAGCCGTAGCCTACGGAGGCTTGTGACGTCAGTAACAGTGATATTTTACAATTGTCACAATTGTAATTATGGTGAAATAGGCCACTGGAAAGGGCGTGGCATCAACATTAATGGCGAGTACATCTCTCACTTGCGATTCGCTGATGATATCGTCATCGTGGCAGAAACGCTGCAGGACCTACAACAGATGCTGAACGACCTGGCTGACTCTTCTATACGCATCGGCCTACGGATGAACTTGGACAAAACCATGGTTATGTTCAATGAACATGTACTACCGGAACCGATCGCAGTACACGGCACCGTTCTCGAAGTTGTTCAAAGATATGTATACCTCGGCCAAACATTGCAGATGGGTAGAAACAACTTCGAGAATGAGGTGAATAGAGGAATTCAGCTAGGTTGGGCAGCATTTGGGAAGCTACGTCGAATCTTCACATCGTCGATCCCACAGTGTCTGAAGACAAAAGTCTTCAATCAGTGCGTCCTACCCGTCATGACGCACGGAGCCGAAACGTGGACACTGACGGTACGGCTGGTCCACAAGTTCAAGGTCGCTCAGCGAGCTATGGAAAGGGCTATGCTCGGCGTATCTCTGCGGGATCGAATCAGAAATGAGGTTATCCGGCAGAGAACCAAAGTGATCGACATAGCCCACCGTATTAGCAAGCTGAAGTGGCAGTGGGCTGGCCATATTAGCCGTAGAACCGACAACCGTTGGGGTAAACGAGTTCTTGAGTGGAGACCGCGTCTCGGCAAGCGTAGTGTAGGACGCCCTCAGGCAAGGTGGAGCGACGATTTGCGCAGGATGGCTGGCAGGAGCTGGATGCGAGCAGCCGAAGATCGAGAACGGTGGCGTGAAATTGGGGAGGCCTATGTCCAGCAGTGGACTGCGATAGGCTGATGATGATGGTTATTAGAAAGTAATATGTGCTGTGCAAGCTTTTATGAGCGTATACGTCCGTTTTGCATAAAAAAGTAACATTAACTCTGATTTTTTTTTTCCATGAAAGGCCACAAATACAAAAAAATAAGCAGTTATTTCATTTAAATCATACATAAAATCATGTCTTAAACATAGAAACACTGTTTTTTTAATAAAACTGAACCAGACAAAACTTTTTCTTACTGTTTCTTTACTTACATATTGTCAAAACATGTTTATAGGTACCGTAAACCGGGGTTACTTTGATTGATTTTAACTTTGCTTACATATTTTGATGAATTTAACGGACGTACTAGTTTAAAATTCAGATATAACTATCGGTTTTCTTCAAGAATCAACCTGCCATATAAAAAAATGTGGTACTTTTAGTTAATAAATATAAAATAAATACAACGCGATCAAAGTTATATTGTTGAGAATGGAATTAATACTTTGATACCACTTATTTTTACTATAAACTGGAAATAGCCCACCTAAAAGCACGTAAATAATAAAAATCGGTTAAGTACATCTTTAGTTATGTGTTTTTTCTATGTGTATTGTATTAGTG
Source organism: Thaumatotibia leucotreta (assembly GCA_025490895.1). Classification (NCBI taxonomy): domain Eukaryota; kingdom Metazoa; phylum Arthropoda; class Insecta; order Lepidoptera; family Tortricidae; genus Thaumatotibia; species Thaumatotibia leucotreta. The sequence goes on along the minus strand of JALPQI010017451.1, from coordinate 29,055 downwards.
TGGTGGTTACTATGATCCCATACTAAATGATCCAAATTGATATGTTTTGACGGTTTACTAGTTTTTTCATTAGAATTGATGCAGGAACTTAATTTTTACCGATACAAAAGTATATCTTTCAATATTTAATTGCAGAGATAATAAGTCTTTCCTAAAAATCTACTTGTGATTAGTAATAATGTAACAATTTTTTTTTTCTAGACGACATGACAGTTTAGCGCTAAAGTACTTGGGTACTACCTATGTAGTGAAGCAATAGGCATGATGACTGTCAAGTCAAGTCAACATCTTTTTTCGATTTTTGAAAGATTTACATGAAATACAAAAAAGTAACGTCACGTTTGTATACTACACTTATATTAAATAAAAGTTCTGTACAATAATGACTGTAGTCTATATCTTAGTAATAATTTATTTGTGTATGATGCCGTGCATAATGTCTAATAATTTATTTTAAATACAGTCATCATCCCTATGTTGGCAGTCCCAAAAGTGAAAAAATAAATATTACTAATATAAGTTTTTAGATTCGTTAAAACATACACCAGGGTTAATACATACATCTTTCTATGTTTTACTTGTATTGTATACAAATAATATAATAGGAAAATATGACAAATACTTAATAATCCGAAGTTTATGCCATTATTGTTTCTTCGTAGTCGCAATTATAGGTACACAAAATTCACAGTCATCTTCCACACAATCTCTAATATACTTTTAAGTAAAACGAACACAATACAAAGTACCGCGTTTTACAATTACTGTTTTTATAAGATGTATTGTATTTTTTAAGATTTCATACAAAAGATACTCAATTATTCAATCTGGTACATTTATGGATTTTAATATTATACTGAAATAAAAACGGTTGTAAATGCAACAATGTTTTTTGAAATTCAACATTCCGTATTGCGGCTCCTTTGTTTACAAAGAAATCTAAACCATACATATTTACTTTATTCAAAACAGCATCATGTATAAATATGGCTCCTGTGATTGATGCATTCGAATATATTTTTAATTCAAAAAGGTTGCAAATCCTAATACGGCAGTTTTGATGAATAAAAAATCCAATTTAAGAGGATATTTTAAAATTAAAGCTGCCACATTCCGTTTTGCGACTCCTTTTTATATAAAGAAACATAATATTCACGTATTTATTTTATTCAAAACGGCCACATCTATAAATATGGCACCTTTGCTTACATATTTTTTAACGTAATCACTTATTTTTTCGTTTCATGGCACTTTTTCACAAAAATGTCGTGTGTTTTGGTCGACAGTCGAGTCGCAACTGACAAAATGGCAGTTTAGCACTGAAATAAGTTTCGAAAGAGCGATAGTGCAAAAAGGGCACCTGCATAATTTTGATACTTACTAACGTCAAATCGACAGGTGTCTTAGTGTCACGTAAAATATTAGTGCTGATAATGTCGTTTATGCAATAAAATCATTTTTCACGGTTTTTGAGTTGTGTCGCTTTTGTATTTAATGGACGAAATGTCGAGTAAATTTTACTTAACGATTAAATCCTCATTTTTTTAGTTACATCGCTCAGGTATGTCACAGGTCTAATGCCGCGGCCACAACATTGGTCTAAGGCGACCAGCTTAGCGGAAATCCATACGTGTGAGAGGGAGTACCCATATCGGCTCCCGCTCCAACTCATGGATTCGCTCGCCGCTGGTCGCCTTAGACCAATGTCGTCGCCGGGCCTTTAGTGCTTGGCTTATACTCTCCGATATATCGTCCATTAAATACAAAAGCGACACAAGTCAAAAATTTACTTTTTCCAGGGGAGCTGTTTAAAGATTTTGTATTCGTTTTTTGTTCACAAATTTTTTTTACAGCATTAATATTATATGTGTTATATATCAATTTGTAGGCATTTTAACCCTCTTTTGATGTGTTTGGTTAATAGAAAGTAATATGTGCTGTGCAAGCTTTTATAAGCGTATACGTCCGTTTTGCATAAAAAAATAACATTAACTCTGATATTTTTTTTTCCATCAAAGACCACAAATACAAAAAAATAAGCAGTAATTTCATTTAAATCATACATTAAATCATGTCTTAAACATAGAAATACTGTTTTTTAACAAAACCGAACCTGACAAAACTTTTTCTTATTGTTTCTTTACTTACATATTGTCAGAACATGTTTATAGGTACCGTAAACCGAGGTTACTTTGATTAATTTTAACTTTGGTTACGTATTTTGATGAATTTAACGGACGTACTAGTTTAAAATTCAGATATAATTATCGGTTTTCTCCAAGAATCAACCTGCTATATAAAAAAAAGTGGTACCTTACGTAAATAAATATATAATAAATACGACGCGATCAAAGTTATATTGTTGAGAATGGAATTTACTTTGATACCACTTATTTTTACTATAAATCGGAAATAGCCCACCTAAAAGCACGTAACTAATAAAAATCGGTTAAGTACATCTTTAGTTATTTGTTTTTTCTATGTGTATTGTATTTGTGGGGTGGTTACTATGATCCCATACTAAATGATCCAAATTGATATGTTTTGACGGTTTACTAGTTTTTTCATTAGAATTGATGCACGAACTTAATTTTTGCCGATACAAAAGGATATCTTTCAATATTTAATTGCAGAGATAATAAGTCTTTCCTAAAAATCTACTTATGATTAGTAATAATGTAACATTTTTTTTCTAGACGACATGACAGTTTAGCGCTAGTACTTGGGTACTACCTATGTAGTGAAGCAATAGGCATGATGACTGTCAAGTCAAATCAACATCTTTTTTCGATTTTTGAAAGATTTACATGAAATACACAAAAGTGACGTCACGTTTGTATACTTCACTTATATTAAATAAAATTTCTGTACAATAATGACTGCAGTCTATATTTTAGTTATAATTTATTCGTGTATGATGCCGTGCATAATGTCTAATAATTTATTTTAAATACAGTCATCATACATCGTACACCTATGTTGACATTCCCAAAAGTGATAAAATAAATACTACTAATATAAGTTTTTAGATTCGTTAAAACATACAACGGGGTTAGATCTATGTTTGTTTTACTTGTATTGTTTACAAATAATATAATAGGAAATTATGACAAATACTTAATAAGCCGAAGTTTACGCCATTATTGTTTCTTCGTAGTCGCAATTATAGGTACATAAAATTCACAGTCATTTTCCAAACAATCTCTAATATACTTTTAAGTAAAACGAACACAACACAAAGTACCACGTTTTATAATTACTGTTTTTATAAGATGAAATGTATTTTTTAAGATTTCATGCAAAAGATAATCAATTATTCAGTCTGGTACATTTATGGATTTTAATATTATACTGAATTAAAAACGGTTGTAAATGCAAGAATGTTTTTTGAAACGTACTATGAAGTATTACGGCTCCTTTGTTTATAAAGAAATCTAAACCATACATATTTACTTTATTCAAAACAGCATCATGTATAAATATGGCTCCTGTGATTGATGCATTCGAATATATTTTTAATTCAAAAAGGTTGCAAATCCTAATATGGCAGTTTTGATGAATGAAAAATCAAATTTAAGAGGATATTTTAAAATTAAAGCTGCCACATTCCATTTTGCGACTCCTTTTTATATAAAGAAACATAATATTTATGTATTTATTTTATTCAAAACGGCCACATCTAGAAATATGGCACTTTTGCTTACATATTTTTTAACGTAATCACTTATTTTTTCGTTTCATGGCACTTTTTCACAAAAATGTCGTGCGTTTTGGTCGACGATCGAGTCGCAACTGACAAAATGGCAGTTTAGCACTGAAGTTTGTCTCGAAAGAGTGATAGTGCAAAAAGGGCACCTGCATAATTTTGATACTTTCTAACGTCAAATCGACAGGTGTCTTAGTGTCACGTAAAATATTAGTGCTTATAATATCATTTTTGCAATAAAATCATTTTTCACGGTTTTTGAGTTGTGTCGCTTTTGTATTTAATGGACGATATGTATGTCGCGGGACTGAGTACGAAAAACTAAATACAGGTACCTAATTTTAAAAAAGTAAAAAAAAGTGACCCCGTGTCATTTTTCCGATAATACTGGCAGCGTTTCCTGTACTGCGATGATACGCTAAACAAGGAAGCTACAAGTAATTAAGTCATCACCATTAGTAGAATGTTAATTCATGTCAATTATTGACAATTTATGAGCCAATTAGAGAATTTTAAACAAATTATGAGCACTGAGCGTATGGTCTGCTTATGTACGATGCCGTGTAGTGACGGCAGTAAGGATACATTTGTCACCACCCCAACTCCTCCTGCGGGTGTCGTAAGAGTCGACTAAGGGATTGAAGTGTCACAGATCGTTATTTGATAAAATATTGATGATGGGCATCAGCGTCATCATAGTGGACACATTACTGCGATCGCCAATCCGCTTGCCCAGCGTGGCGATTATGGGCATTTACCTCCTGATGCGTCCATGCGTATAGTTAATAGGAGAGGTCTCCGTCCAGCAGTGGATTATGATAGGCTGATGATGTATGTATGTATGTATGTGATGTGAGCGTATGGTCCATTACATATTTATTGTAGGATATTCTTACACAAATTAAGTAATTTCAACTGAATTGAATTGTTATATTTAGATGTATTTTACTTAGTGGATATCAATGTAAATAAACGTAAAATATTATTCTGAACTTATGATATGGATGTAGATAAAGTTATGTTGTGACTGTACATAATTAGGCATTACTGTTCAATTACTGTTCATAATTAGGCTCGCCTACAGCTCGTTTCATAAACAACAATCGTGTTTGATGCCTCTTATTATGCGCAAGCCACATAAATAACTATTTTATGTACTCATTATGTTTCACGATAGTATGTATAATCTCAATAAATCGAGTCGGTTCTTCTATTAGCGAACCCCATATTCTGTAGTGCACGTCCCCCCTATGTGAAAGCTTAGCAGACGGTCTCTAATCTAATTTCTTATAAGCTTTGATGCACTTAACGGGGCTACTGTAGGCTTTTTCTCCACTATGTGTACTTGTGTAGCGTTGGCTAGGTATGTCGTTGGAGTGCTGTAATTTTGTTTAGTGCGGGAAATGTGCTCATTGTTTACGTTTTATATTAATGTTACCACATGTGTCTTATAAAACGTTAAATAACATGGAGTTTCTTTTTTTGATTGTATACTTACTTACTTACTCCTCTGGCGCAGCGACCCAAAGTGTGTCTTGGCCTCCAATACGAGAGAACGCCACTGATCACGGTCTTGAGCGACATTTTGCCACTGGTCAATGCCGAGACCGTTTAAATCAGCCCTCACAGCATCCGCCCAACGATATCTGGGGCGGCCGACCGGACGTCCACCTTCTGGTTTACCCTCGTAGGCTCTTTTGACGGCACGGTTATCTCCCATTCGTTCGAGGTGGCCAAGCCATCGCAGCCGATGAGCTTTAGTAGTACCGATGATATTCGGTTCAGTGACAAGTTCTTCAATTTCGGCATTTTTGCGGACCCTCCAACTGCCATCGGATCTTTGGGTTGGGCCAAGGATTTTCCTGAGGATTTTTCGTTCCGCCACTAAGAGCTGGTTTTCCTCCTTAAGTGTCAACGTCCAGACCTCACATACGTATGTTAAAATTGGGCGTATCACGGTCTTATAAGTGCGGATCTTAGTGCGTCTACTGAGAAGCCTGGACGTTAATACCTTATGCAGAGCAGCGCTGCATCGTAACGCGTTATGCACGCGGGCATCTATTTCTTCGCTCCTGGTGTTGGCATCCGTTACAGTGTAGCCTAAATATTTGAACCTATCTACCCCCTTAAATACGATATCGCCAACATGTAGATCCGCTGGTGCTGCGCGTGTGCGTTTATAGCGCCTCATGTGGAGATATTGGGTCTTGTCGTGGTTTATATTTAGGCCTACTTTCTTCGCTTCTTCCTCGAGGATCTCAGTTGACTTACCAACCTCGGAGCTAGTTTTGCATAACCACTCACTTGCTTCATGTAGCTTTTGTTACATGTCATCACTCTTATTTTACATAGACATAGAGTCTATCGCAAAAATCAAAGCAAGTGAGTGGCTAATAGTGCCAGGTCATCCGCATATCCTATCACCGTATGCTTTCCATTTAGTTCGGGTCCCACTTCTAAAGCTAAGACTCTTCTCAGGACGTGTTCTAGAACTAAATTAAAAAGCATCGGCGACAGCGCATCACCCTGCTTCAATCCCGTAGCGACGACAAAGGCTTCTGTTAGATCTCCTCCCACCCGCACTCTCATACAACTGTTCCTTGTGGCAGTTTCGATTAGTCTGACAAGCTGACATGGTATCTCGAAGTTTCTTAATATGTGGTAGAGGGCGTCGCGATCTATACTGTCGTAAGCCTTGGCGAAATCTACGAATAAAACGTGGATGCTTTGTGCGTACTCCCACCGTTTCTCCATTAGCTGCCTGAGGAGAAATATCTGATCAATGGTACTGCGATTTGGCCGGAAATAATATTGTCTATAATAATATTGTGGGTATAATATTGTCATTTTTAAACCGTGTATGGTAACGTTATAAAAACTTAAAAACTCATTGTGGGAACATTACCATTATTAGCATTATTTTCATTTTAAACGGATTTCAAAAAAGAAGGAGGTTCTCAATTCGACTTTTTTTTGTATGTATGTTAATCGATATCTCCGAGAATCCTGAATCAATTTTTTTTATTTTATTATATAGGTATAACCCTAACATGGTCTCGTTTTCACCAAGTGGGGGCTGATGATGGTATCTTGTACAAATTGGTTGAAGTGGGTTTTTTAATTGTTTAATTTAATGATTTTTTAGGCTTGCTTAACATTTTTGTGTTTACTGTATAAGGGTTTTCTGAAGCAAATTATCGATTTGGATATTTCTCAAATAGTTCAACAGGTATGTCATAATCCTGAGCAAAATATTTGAACACTATGGATGTTCGATATCTACATCTGTTGGTAAATATGGGTCAATCAACTTTTTTGTCTGTTATGGCAATGGTTACGGTCGCCTGAGTCATGCTGGTTTTATGCAAAATTATGCTATTTAATTTAGGCAAACATGTAAGTAGTGCATGTTTGTAGGTGGCCCATTAAGGAAAAGGCTTATTAACACCAGAAAAATGTATATTTGCATAGTTTAAGTAGCATAATTTTTCATTAAACCAGCGTGACTCACGCGACCGTAACCATGGCAATAACTGACAGAAAAAGGTGGATTCACCCGTATACAATCAACCAATTGTTAAATATACAAGAACCCTAGGCCACTCAAGAATCATGTCACAGTGACGCTACAAATCAAATCGTAAGAAACTCGTTACTACTTGTCAGTTTGACAAGGTTCTAGAATGGCTTAGGGTTCTGATTGGTTGAGTGTACTTACCCATAGTACAGTCGCCATCAGATATTAAAGCGGCAAAGGTGCTCACAAATATTTGATTAGGCCTCTATTGTCAACCTCTGTTGTTATCAGCCTCTGTAGCCTAGTGACCCTGCCTACGAAGCTGGAGGTTCCGGGTTCGAATCCCGGCGAGGGCATTATTTGTGTATTTATTTATCACAAATATTTGTTCCTTGGTCGTGGCTGTCTATTTATATAAGTATCTATGTGTATCTATCTATTATAGGTATATATCGTCGCTCGGTACCCACATCACAAGCCTTAATTGAACTTACCGTGGAACTAGGTCGATTTGTGTAAGATGTCTCAAGCTACATATTTATTATTATTATTTTATTTATTGTCTTGGAGTAACAGTACATGTTCAGACATTTTTGAGGCCACGCCACTCCGATATGCGGCCAAGTTGGTTTAATTTGATTTTCTCAAACATGCAATGAAATGTTGTAGTTACGTGCTTAAAAAGTGGCCGGGAAGTACCTAGTTGCCGGCCTAGGCCGGCAAAGTGCCTGGCAGGGGTTGTGACCTGGCATCTTGGCTTTTAGCCAATAATTATCTGTAAGTAATATTAGTATAAAAAATGATTGGCTAATTTTTGCAGTTATAATTAGTTATTTAAATTATATAATTTAAAATACTATTAAGTACCTAATGAGTGTTTAAGGAACATTTAAAATAAATGTACAATAACTACTCAAAATAATATTTAAAAGGCAGTATAATTATGTATACGGTGCGATCCGTCGGCCCCGATCACCGCGTGCGATGGATTGGACCCAACCGACCGCGTCGTCTAATACCGCTTTTTAAAAGTAAAAATTTGCACCTTTCAAACAGGTCAATATTTAAAAAAATGAGGTGTTGGTGTCGATTTGACTTGTGTTGTGTTTCAAATCAAAGACTAAGTTATGTAGTTGACTTATAATTTCTTAGAAAGAAAATACATTTTTTTGTTTCATTTGATTGCATGTTTGAGAAAAGCATTATACATACCTCGGCCATGAAGTGACGGGTTGCCGTCCGAATACTATCCGGCCTCGCTTCGCTCGGCCGTCTACATATATTCGGCCGGCAACCAGTCACTTCCCGGCCTCGGTAGTAATGTACTATTATATATGCGTCCGTCCCCGAAAATTTATTTACAAACGCATAGAATGTTTTTTCCATATACCTAAAACGGAAATCGAACAAGCTTATCTAATACCGACTAACCAAGACACCACATACCGACGTACAGTCGGCCACATAAATATGTTCAGCAAAGATTTAACACCCGCTGTTACTGATACGTATCGGGTGAATCTATTGCCAACCGAACCATATGTACGGCGAGCCGTGTTTGCCGTTTTGTGTAATTTATCGGTGTTGACTGTACTTGCGGGGTTTTTAGGTTGAGTATGATTTGTTTTTATTGCAGTTTTTCATATGAAAATATTTATCTTCGAAATGTTAATATACTTAGGGTGATTTTTTTTCACCTGCCTTAGAGGGTTCATTCTGAGGACATTTTGATAAACTTTTACTATGGGACCGCAACCGATTCCAGAAAAAAATTCTGTTGTTCCATACATTTCCGCCTATTAATATCTCAGGGTTTGTATGGAATATCAGATTTTTAAATTAGAATATCAGATATATCAGAACGGCTACGTGGTGCTCAAAAATGTCTGAAAATGAGACCATGACAAATAGAGACCTGGGTGCTTAAACAAGTCGCCAATCGCTAGCGCTTAATCGTCAATCGTAAACGAAAGGCAGCTACCTGTCTTTATCGCACTGATATGAAAGAGTGACAGAGAAGGAAAACTACGATACGCTACTAAGCGCAAGCGATTGGCAACTTGGCTAAGCATCTTGTGTAGATATTTGTGAGCACCCAGGCCGTTAGTATTCGAACCCATAAACTCTGAAAGCAACTACATAAATAAATTGAACACGGAGAGTTGAAAGTTTTCAGCCAATCCGAATTAAAAATACTTCATCAGATCGGAAAATCTCACAACTCAAAAACATTAATAACAAAAAAAACTAGTTATTAAAAAAACCATTTCTGAAAACGAACCTAAACGGGCAGTCAGTGAAAAGCGCGTTCGATCTACTTTCAAATCGAGGAATCTGGCCATCGCTGTTATTCACTATACGAACTTAGCCAATCGATTTAGTAAAACCAATATGTTAACAATATGGTAACTGGGTCAAAATTATTTTCGTTGTCTTGTTTCATACCATTCTATCACGCTTTTAGTTGCTGTTTCGACTCAGTATATTAAAAAAATCCGGTGCACTTTGTATTTTTTCACGCTACATTTTAATCCATACATCAAAAATTAGAAACAAAATATCATCTCATACAAAAATCACAACTGCGTCACGATTTTTAGGGACACAAAATAAGACAACGACAAGAATTTTGACCCAAATAATGGTTTCTTAATAAATAATTTATATCCCCCTTATTCATAAACGTCTCCTAACTTAGTAAGCCGTTAAGTATTATTTATCCCTGAGACGAATCTTATCAATATGTCAATAAAAGCAGTTTGCGGGCATTGTAAATATCCGCAACTCGACATCAAATGTGCCTTGGCGTGATACCCACACTGGTTCAATACTTATTGGGAACTCCACATATAATTATAGTCTTCGATTTCTTCGCAGATGTACGCCGGTTTCCTCAGGATGTTTTTCTTCACCGCAAAGTACTTGTTCATAACATCCTTCTTTGAAGTGGGAAAAATAGGTTTATCATGGCTTCACCACCCAAAGAAGTATATGGTGCCTTCTGAACCGCTTCAGCACTGGCGTGGGAAACTCCGCATATCACAGGTACTAATGGGGTTGGAGTGACTCAGTGGCATGCGAATGGGGAAGCCCCGTACAAACAATCCGTTACATGGTACTAGAATGCCCTGACACCAAATTCAGTGGCAACTTAGAAGAGCTCAAGACTCTGACTGGGAACGCCGTTGATTGTCTTAAAAAATATAAATTGGCAAATTAAAAAAAAAATCGTACGTTCCAGCCTCCTGGCCAATGTGTAGAATAGAAAATTCTGTCTTAAAAAATACAAAATGTGGGTCAATGACTATGTACATTGTGATGTAGATACATTGGCTATTTAAGGGGAACTCTGACTAGTCTGACTTTACATTTCAATTTAATTGTATATATCTTGCAGCGACATACTCGTACATGCGATAAATAAGAAAGCTCTACTAATGGATACGAGGGATCAGGCTACACTGGAGAAGAAGTTTCCAGACGAGTCACAGAATCTATGAATCAGATAGCAGTACTGCCCGATTTGAAATTGGAACCTATAAAGGCGCGAACTGGCCGGAAGTCGGACGCGAGCTCCATCAGATCTGTATCAGGACAGACGCCGCGAGCGGATTCATTTCCGGTCTACACGGTTGCATTTTGAATTTTTGAATTCCATTCTGTTGGGTTGGGTTAGATGTGATTTTTTGATGTTGCCGGAATTGTGTTCAATTTGAGAGGAAACGGAATATAACAAAGGCATGGCAGGTGCGACAGGAAGAAAATAGGAAAACTGATGGAACATATTATTTTTTATTAGATGCTAAATTTGTAGTGCGTTCGCCAGTTTTGTGAATTGTAATGTATTCTAGCCGTATTTCGTAACTCGACATCAAACGTGCCTAGTTTGCGTGCTCCAAACACTGGCCCAATACTTTTTGGGAACTTCGCATACACCCTTGAATTTCTTCACAGACGTAACTGTCCATGTTTCCTCACGATGTTTTCCTTTACCGTGAAGCAATCGCCATTGTAAGAAGGGCCAGAGAAAGAACATGCTTAGTCGATTAAAATTTTAGAAGGAAACATTTTTTAAGTACCAAACACATGTTCTTTCCGTGGCCCCTTCAATAGACTTACCTACATTGCATTGGAGCTAAGACATTGCAAAAAAGAAGTCGGAAAATTTTCAGCAAACATCGATCTGAGTGCGAGAGAGTGCGTTTAAAGATTATTCTCTATACGACTTCTTCCTATTCGCTGAGCGGAAAATCATCAACCTTCCAAAAAAGGTAGCAATATCAGGCTTTATCCTTCACCCAACATTGCCCTGCTCACATTTCAAATTATTACAAATTTTCAGCATCAAAAAACTTAATGATATTTCCACATACGCACCCTTTAAAGCCGCGTACAATAATAAAAAGCCCTTTCACGCGTCCTAAACAAAAATACAATTTCCACAAACGACTCCACTTGGAGGACCGTAAACGTAAGCCGTTCGACTCGCTTGATTTTTACGCCACATTTACGCCTGGTTTATGAGCGTAAACGTATTTACGCCTCAATATCGATGAGCACGTGTGTGATTTTGATAAATTTTCAGGTAGGATCAGTGGCGTCTAACGTTCGTGATACCTCAAACTATGTATAGGTGGATCAACTAGTTTTTGCTTCATTTGTCCCTTCAGCCAGACGTCGAAATTACAGTTCATAAGAAAAATCCTCGTGCACGTAGGTATACGTATCAACTTGTGATAGTTACTAAGGCTTCATCATCATCATAATTTCAGCCATAAGACGTCCAGTGCTGAATATAGGCCTCCAGTTTGGACCTCCATATACACCGGTTAATTGGAAGCCACCTGTATCCAGCGCTCCTGGCAATCATCTAAAGGTCGTCTGATGATCTCTCATCCCGGACTGCGTTTGAAAGGCTACTACTATTATCTCGTTGAAAAAACTTTGCGTAGAAGTTTGCATTACCGTTCATATACGTTTTAGCTATAGGTATTTTGTTATGAGGAAAAGCCTTTACTAACAAAAAATTGCATTATATATTGCTTATTCAAAATTCACGACACTTGTGAAAAACAGCATGAAATACACAAAGTAATACATCACGACCAGACTTTAGAAAATGAGTAAATAACGTAACAGAGATACAGTTTACCTACAGATATGACCTCTGAGTCACTATCTATTCGGCTCGCTTGCACCACTACGCGAGTACGAGCGGGATGGATAGAAAGTTGACCCGTGTTAATAACGTGGCGGCAGTTCATGTAAAGCTAAAAACAGTCTTGTGAAATTACGCTAAATTAAATATATAATCGTTCATGTTCCTTGAAGTGAGGGTGCATAGTTACCAATGAGCTCCTGTCATGCCTTTAACGCAGACCGACTTCATCTTTCCCACTCAAACTCGCATATTGGTGTGAGCTAGAAGGATATAAAGTGCGTATTCGTTAAACACGACGGCATCTGATGGAAAGCACAGTTTAAATTACAATAAAACCACCAAATAAAAAAAAAATATGAACCGAAGTTAACTGATTTCTCTAAGATCCCATTATCATACCCCTACTTGGTGCTAACGGAATCTTATCGGGGTTAAAGCCAATCGATTAAAAAAACTTGAAAAATTCACGATTCTCTGAGATATCGAGTACAATGGATACAAAGAAATCAGTCAATTTGAATAAATACCTCCTCCTTTTTTAAAGTCGATTAAAAACATCGATGTTTTAGGTAGGTAAGTAGTTATGGATTTAAGTAGCTCAGCCTGTATAAAAGGGATGTTACTCTATAGTTTCATTATTCCGGCAACTCGAGCAACGAAAATCGCAAATCTTTGTTTGGAAGCGTGCCGAGAAGATTGTCGGGGTGGCTATTATTTTTTATTGCACGTCGAGACCACAGATTCGGAACTTATAGTAAATCATTTAACTTACTATTTTTCTGTGAACTATGCCTAAAGTGAATTTAGCCCGCCAAAACGTAATTAAAATGTTGCCCCCTTTGCTCTTTCTGTTTCCTATGTTGGGGTCAGCCCTAAAACAATTAAAAAACACGTAAGTAGCTCTACCTTAGACTGATATATTTTATTATGTTATTTGTTACTTCTAATTCAAATTAAGGTTTGATCTAAATTAAGATTTATGTAAGATGTAACCATAAAATAAACCGGCCAAGAGCATGTCGGGACATGCTCAGTAGTTATTCAAAAATGGCTGGGCCGATTATGATCGAAATAGTTTTATTTTAAAGCATGATGAGCAATATGAAAAAAATCATGAATGTAAGCCCACATTCATGATTTTTTTCATATTTTTTTGACCTACGGATCAAAAGTTGGAGGGCGGGGGACAGATTTTTTTTCTTCTGGAGCGACTATCTCCGAAAATACATTAGAAAAAAAAATCTTTCAAGACCCTTATTCTTTTTAAGATACCTATTCAATGATACCCCACACTATAGGATTACAGCAAATAAAAAAAACATCCCCACTTCACCAGTTGGGGAGGTACCCGAAAAAAAAAATGTTCTACTTTTTATTGTACCACTTTGTTGGAATGATTAATATGTATACCTGTATCAAATTGCAGATTTCTAGTATTAACGGCCACTAAGCTATACTGCGGACAGACGGACGGACGGACGGATGGACAGACGGACAGACAGACAGACGGACATGGCGAAACTATAAGGGTTCGGTTTTTGCTGTTTTGGCTACGGAATCCTAAAAAGGAGAAATGATCCATTCGTTTAAAAACAGTCTGGAGACCCCACGCCCGCTTAGCATTGTCTGGATTCTATCCATAATATACGTTTAGTTCTTGTTCGAAGCTCATCCAGGTACGAAATGCGATTACTAGCCTTAATGCGCCTCTGAGAGCTCTAAAGCAGATCAAGAAATACGCAGAGTGGTTAATGTATTGGTGTATCATAGTTTTTCATCCTTAACAGCCCGTGATTGCCTATTGTTGAGCATAAGCCTCTCTTCGAGTGCGTTATCCTGATTTAAATATTACCTACCACTTAAAACATATAAATAATTAATATAATTAATATAATAATTTCTTCTGTTTTCGCGAGGATTACTCATGAAACAAAACTATGAAATAAATATTAATTAACTTTAACTTCATTCCGACGCTTCGAACACTTTACAGGGTTCGTAGTCTGCGGGCGATAATGAATATCATAATCTTAAGCATAAACTTCGCCAAAGGTTGGGAAAAAATATACGAAGCAGACCAAAATTCACTAGTTACATAGTTATTAACTAGTAAAAGAAAAAAATAGAAATAACCGGCAGCGACATAGCTCACTAAGATAATATTTTATTTTATTTCGTATTAGTTAAATATGGTTCCTTACATTAATTTCAGTTTCGTAAATTATTTTTGAATTATTTTCTGAATATGACCAGTGGTATCTCTAGTCTCACTGATAACTAAAATTGTTTTGTTTATGATTACGTAGAAAGAGTTTATCATCTAGAAATCTCTATTCTTTGCGCAGTATAAGGTAAAGTGCTATGCAGTCTTCAGTGCAAGGTGGATTTAATACAGTCTTATTTTATAATATTCTGAAAACGTACAAATGTATTTACGCTAACGAATGGGTTTTTAAAACTTACTGATTTACCTATATGTAGTTTATCTGCTATTTTGTGAAAGCGTTAACATATTTAACAACGAAATGAAAAGTACCTAAAGCTTTAAAGGAGAAGCAGCCTTTTATAAATGTAATGTAAAACAGAAAACGAATAAAGTAAGTACTACAATTTTATTCGTGTAAGATACTTCTTTATAAGGTGGACCAGTGCGTGACATGTTAACAGAGAATATTTATTTGAAGCACAATATTATGCTCATATATAAATCTACATAAATAATAACAATAATAATAAGGAGAGGAGAGGAGTTTGTGAGTTTTGTTAAATAGTATTTATTTTATAGGGTGTCAATATCAAAATTTCTCAAAATTGCAAATTTTCTTAGTCAACTCCATTGTACGAGTACCTAAGTGTCAGGTGCTATTGCTGGCAGTTCCAATAGGTGGCACCTCAGCACAACTTTCAATGTCACAAATTGGGACATTGAAAATATTAATAATCAGTCCTAAAAAATGTGAACCTGTCTTAAAATTATGCAAATAATTTAGATATAAGCTAATTATTTCAAAGTTGGGATATAAAGCATTAAAAGCACAAGCATTTATCATCGTTTAAATTAAATGCCCTAGTAGTCGATTTTATCTTATCGATGGCTATGCAAGCTATGATGACGAGTATTGGTATAGCGTCGGGTACTAGTACTTCCACCTTATTCTATATAAATTAAAAATATAAAGATTGAAATTAACTTAATCCAGATTTGTGCTGCAGACAGATCTGGTCGACGGGGTATTCCTTTTAAAAGGTTTTTTTAGTAAGGTAAGTATTTACGTTGAATTTATTTATAGCTTTTCTATATATATTATTAGTTTTACCTAAGTTTTAATTTTAGACTACCTAGTTTTCTTTATGGTTCTCTAAATCATCTCCGAAAATTGTTTGTACGAATATTACATCGCAACCAATTTTTCGCATAAAGTCATTTCGCCGAAAGATCATGTTCCAATTGAATCTTATGAGATCGTTTCATTTCCCAACGAAATAGTTGGCAATTCTATCTTTGGGCTTGTTTTTTAATTGGAACTTTTTATAACACATATTTTCATGTGGTTTATGGTTTAGCTGGCATTTAGTTAACTAAATAATTACCAATGTTTTTGGGTATAGTTTGGGGCGAATTTTATATAGGTATGTTCATGTTTTTTTTAATAACAGCTTACACGGGGTTTTATATTAATGTTGATAAACAATTAAAAGTCGGGTTCTAAATAGTAATTTAGATGAAACTGATGAGGGAACGCAATGCCGAGGGAATAACAAAAGAGTCGTACCTAACAGGACTCTGTGAAAAGCTTTTTTAATGGTATTTTTTTGTAGGCAAGTTCAGAAACATGCTAAACAGCAACAACAACAACAGCAGGTAAAGTGCTGGTACTTAGTTTCTTAGAGTAGTCAGAAATCGGCATATATTTTTTGACTATGGTTCTTTTTAATTAATTAGCTTCATATTTGCCTAAGACAAGTACATTAATCATAATTTTAAAGATCGGGTTAAATGTGTATTTTTTACTTAGTTCAAACACTGGTGAAACGTTATTCGTGTAATAGTTGTTAGGCCTAGTGAAAGGTTTGACAAATGATCAGTAAGCTAAAAGCATTGTGTCATTACAATAATCCGTTTTATAATAATTCTGCCAAATGAAACGTTGTCATACAAAAATTTGCTAATTGTTGGTTGTCAAAGTGAACCATCGGCGAAATGTTGGTTGGCAAATGAAAGTCGGACAAAAAAAGTTCGGAGAAAAGGCAGAACCCCTTTCTTTATTCGTGTGTGTTTATAATAATTTACAATAAATTTATGCAATAAAGGTAATTTTACACCTTAATCTATGGAAAATAAATATTTTTGCATCTATTTAAGTAGTAGATGTACTCATGTCTATCAATAAAGATCATCTAACAAAACGTGAAAATAAATATTAATATTAGATAACCTTGAACGCAACGTGTTCTAATTTTTTAAACATAGCATGCGTTACAAACGTCAGTTGTTATAAACTACTTGACGAACGCATTCCAAAGTCAAAGTCAAATAATTCTTTATTCAAATTGGAATAGCAACAAACTCTTTTGAATCGTCTAGATATGAAAACTACTTCCAAACTCAAAGCGACGTGATCACGTGATGGTATCGCGCGCGCTACACATTGTTTTTTTCTTTCCATCGAGTTTTAAGTAGTCGTTTTTGGAGCGCGGCTAGAAAGAGGTTTGAATAATAAAGAAATCATTGACTTTGTATTTTTCTGATTTTAACACGCTTTTATATTAGCTTCAGATGCAACTACGTCTGTAAGAAGATCTTGGAATCTTACCTTGAACCATTTCCCGGTCTTCGATTAGGATGAAATTTTGCACACGCTCCGAGTTCTGATGACAATACATAACTAACTAAGTAACGTCATTACGAATCCAATATGGCAGCCTCCAAAAGATGGCGGACTGGCTGTTTGGAATCCACTCCCATGATATTATTTATTTATTTTTATTTTATTTAAAGGTACAGTAACAAATTACACACACAGAATAAATTGTCACACAATAGTATAGCACAGTTTAATCGTACACAGTCTACAACTCAACAAAGTGTACGACATTTACGAAATAACACCACATCAAGGATGGGATACCGGTATGAAAATTTTTCGCTGTCAGGAATACGGAAAAAACATGTTTTTGTTAGTTTTTTTTTAACTATATAATTTATTCTGATTTAAACTGAAATTTACTTGATTTAAAATAAAGCGATACCATAAAAAATAATAAGTTTTGACTTAAATATGGACACATATATTATATTTTAGCCTGAAATGTGTAGGGTTTCGTACATAACGCTTACTTACCCATAGCGTACGTTTATCGCACATGACTCTACCAGTATGCTTAGCACGTGATTGGTATGTCAGTATGTCGCAGAAATAGATTTTCCATCTTTTTCTAACTATATGAAAACAAGAGGAATGGATCTCGCGGCGACATATTGTCGCACTAATCCTGTGCTCAGCCGTGTGATGACAGCAGTAAGAATACATTTGTCACCACCCCAACTCCTCCTGCGGGTGTCGTAAGAGTCGACTAAGGGATTGAAGTGTCACTTACCATTATTTAAAAAAAGATTGTTGATGGGCAGCAGCGTCATTATAGTGGACACATTACTGCGATCGCCAATCCGCTTGCCCAGCGTGGCGATTATGAGCATTTACCTCCTAATGCGTCTATACGCATAGTTAATAGGAGAGGCCTACGTCCAGCAGTGGACCATCATAGGCTGTGCTAAGCCTACAGGATTTCAGTTGCATTTTTTTCATTATACCTGCCAACTGCCAACAGATATACTTGCCATTACGACATATAACCAAACCTACCGTGTTCACTGTAAACGTTTACATATACATTTTATCAACTACGTTATACGTTTATAATTCATTTCAGTACCATAAAGTATAAATAGATTTTCCCCTCACTAGCTCGTAAAGCGCTCGTTTATCGTTTAATACGAGCGGGTAAAAACGCTTTTTACACACTTTTGAATAAAGTAATTTGACATTGCTCTAATTCCTATAGCCCCCTACTGCCTAGTATAAGTGGATCTGTATGACCGTAGTAAACATGCGCAATCGGAGCTCACATGTTAAATTGGTCGTTCTCATGGGTGACTTTGTAAGCCATTGGCTATATTTAAGTTCCAGAAGTAACTCTATTCTACGATACGTTTCGACATTGAGTTTTAAATTGTTTCTTTCAGTTAATTTACATTTGAATGAGATTTGTAATCATATTTCCTCGCGATAGTGAGGGGAAAAAAGTTGTATTACACTTGGCGGCAAAGTTTGTTCAACTCTCGTGCCTTGAGACCTTCGCAATGCTCAAGATTCCAGTTTTTGAACCACTCGCTACGCTCGTGGCTCAATTTTGGAATCTTTCGCTAGCTCAGGTCTCAATATTGGCACGACAGTTAAACAACAACTTTGCCCCCTTGTATAATAAATAACTATTTATCTCCTACCCCGATATGTTATAGATGCCGTTCGAAATGGGCACGCTTGGTACGGTGTCTGATTAAATCCTGAGTTACGGGTACTTGCGTGCTGCGTTTTGGCACTTCGCTGAGCTGTCTTAGAAATGATGTGTTCTGTTTTGTTCGATATAGTAGTCACCAAACGTTGTTGAAACTGAAGGTGTAATCTGATTGTTAATATCACACATAGACATTTTTGTTTTTTCTTAACTAATAAGGCTTATGCTGCCCTGCTAAGCATAAACGCGGCAACTAGTTTTTAAATGTTAATTAATTATCATCATAATTTATTCGAGAATAACCTAGAACAAAACTAGTTACTCCGTTTATATGTATTTAAGAGGGCAGTATGATGGTCCTGTTTTTTTATAATTTTTTATCATTGCGGACACGCTCTATCAAACAAGTAAAACTTGTCCACGAAATAAAGAAGCCATCGTAAAATCAGTTTCCAGTGTCACACAATAGTCCCATGTAGTTCTAACAGCCATGGGTCTGTAAATTGATTCTTCTGTTTTATATTTAACAATCCAATATCCAAAAACATTCGCTTAAAAGTCGTCAAAATCAAAATAACTTCAGGTATTGATGAATGCAAAAGTTCACGCCCAAAAAAGTGCGATCTTCCGAGACGATTTCAACAATGTTAGACTTGAAATAGTTAATAAAAATTGTAGACTCGAGAGTCACAGTTGATTATATTAGTCGATATTGTAACTAAATGACCCAAAACTTCTGTATTCTGCCTTCTGCCCTTCCTTCTAAAAATATTCATGCAAAATGTATGGTCTCATAAAAAAAATGAATTATACGGCATTGTCTACTTTATTTCGTGGACAAGCCTTATATGCATGAGCGTGTCGGGCGTGAAAGTGACGCATAGCAAGATGATCGGCTAAATTTGGACCATCATTAGCCACCGATAGGATAAGATCTAATTATCCGAATAATATTTCGAAACCTTGGGTGGTTTAAGAAGTGTACATTTCGTCCATTAAATACAAAAGCGACACAACTCAAAAACCGTGAAAAATGATTTTATTGCAAAAACGACATTATAAGCAACTAATATTTTACGTGACACTAAGACACCTGTCGATTTGACATTAGTAAGTATCAAAATTATGCAGGTGCCCTTTTTGCACTATCGCTCTTTCGAGACTAATTTCAGTGCTAAACTGCCATTTTATCAGTTGTGACTCGACTGTCGATCAAAACGCACGACATTTTTGTGAAAATGTGCCATAAAACGAAAAAATAAGTGATTACGTTAAAAAATATATAAGCAAAAGTGCCATATTTGTAGATGTGGCCGTTTTGAATAAAATAAATACGTAAATATTATGTTTCTTTATATAAAAAGGAGTCGCAAAACGGAATGTGGCAGCTTTCATTTTAAAATACCCTCTTAAATTTGATTTTTCATTCATCAAAACTGCCGAATTAGGATTTGCAACCTTTTTGAATTAAAAATATATTCGAATGCATCAATCACAGGAGCCATATTTATACATGATGCTGTTTTGAATAAAGTTAATATGTATGGTTTAGATTTATTTATAAACAAAGGAGCCGCAATACGGAATGTTGAATTTCAGAAAACATTGTTGCATTTACAACCGTTTTTAATTCAGTATAATATTAAAATCCATTAACGTACCAGATTGAATAATTGAGTATTTTTTGCATGAAATCTTAAAAAATACAATACATCTTATAAAAAAAGTAATTGTAAAACGTGGTACTTTGTATTGTGTTAGTTTTACTTAAAAGTATATTAGAGATTGTGTGGAAGATGACTGTGAATTTTGTGTACCTATAATTGCGACTACGAAGAAACAATAATGGCATAAACTTCGGATTATTAAGTATTTGTCATACTTTCCTATTATATTATTTGTATACAATACAAGTAAAACAAACAAAGATCTAACCCCGGTGTATGTTTTAACGAATCTAAAAGCTTATATTAGTAGTATTTATTTTTTCACTTTTGGGAATGCCAACATAGGGATGATGACTGTATTTAAAATAAATTATTAGACATTATGCACGGCATCATACACGAATAAATTATTACTAAAATATAGACTGCAGTCATTATTGTACAGAACTTTTATTTAATATAAGTGTAGTATACAAACGTGACGTTACTTTTGGGTATCTCATGTAAATCTTTCAAAAATCGAAAAAAGATGTTGACTTGACTTGACAGTCATCATGCCTATTGCTTCACTACATAGGTAGTACCCAAGTACTAGCGCTAACCTGTCATGTCGTCTAGAAAAAAAATATATTACATTATTACTAATCATAAGTAGATTTTTAGGAAAGACTTATTATCTCTACAATTAAATATTGAAAGATATACTTTTGTATCGGCAAAAATTAAGTTCTTGCATCGATTCTAATGAAAAAACTAGTAAACCGTCAAAACATATCAATTTAGATCATTTAGTATGGGATCATAGTAACCACCACACAAATACAATACACATAGAAAAAACAAATAACTAAAGATGTACTTAACCGATTTTTATTATTTACGTGCTTTTAGGTGGACTATTTCCAGTTTATAGTAAAAATAAGTGGTATCAAAGTATTAATTCCATTCTCAACAATATAACTTTGATCGCGTTGTATTTATTTTATATTTATTAACTGAAGGTACCACATTTTTTATATAGCAGGTCGATTCTTGAAGAAAACCGATAAAAATATCTGAATTTTAAACTAGTACGTCCGTTAAATTCATCAAAATATGTAACCAAAGTTAAAATTAATCAAAGTAACCCCGGTTTTGCGGTACCTATAAACATGTTCTGACAATATGTAAGTAAAGAAACAGTAAGAAAAAGTTTTGTCTGGTTCAGTTTTGTTAAAAAAACAGTATTTCAATGTTTAAGACATGATTTTATGTATGATATAAATGAAATAACTGCTTATTTTTTTGAATTTGTGGCCTTTGAAGGAAAAAAAACATTCAGAGTTAATGTTATTTTTTTATGCAAAACGGACGTATACGCTCATAAAAGCTTGCACAGCACATATAACTTTGTAATAACCAAACACATCAAAAGAGAGTTAAAATACCAACAAATTGATATATAACACATATAATATTAATTCTGTAAAAAAATTTTGTGAACAAAAAACGAATACAAAATCTTTAAACAGCTCCCCTGTAAAAAGTAATTTTTTGACTTGTGTCGCTTTTGTATTTAATGGACGATTTAAATGTGGCTAAATTTTTAATATTTTTTTTTTATATAAAAACAATAGATTTCAGTTAAGTATTTCCGTATTCACTAGACACAAGAAGAACAAGCCGGACTAACCACACAACAACACGTCCACACGTCGCAAGACGCAGCCTGCACTTCTAAGGATGTACCTTAGTCGATAAAACAAAATATCGACCTATCGATATATTTGCTTCTAGATTTTCATAAGAATTTTAAGTCGATATGTCATGCTACTTTTCCGACACGCCGCTTCAAGTACTGTCGCCTTCATATATATCGTAGCGTCTAGATCGTTCAAAAATATCTGAACACGCTATAACGATAGAGGCGTGTTCAGATATTTTGGAGCACTCGGGATGCTACGATATATCTGATGGCGACTGTACATGCCGCGTTGACCGAAATCTACTGTCAAAAATGTACATATAGCCACACTCCAGTATTGCTAGCTTGGAAGCTAGGTAGGTACAGGTACTGATTTTGAGACCTAAATAATTAAAGTAGGCACTAGTTTTCTAGTCATATTTATATTGTACTTGATAGTAACTATGGTGTTTCTAAAAGCTTTATAATATCTTACACATGTAATTCCGAACACTGGTCGTCATCTATATTGACCGCTATCCCAATGGTGATGATAGTTTGACTTATTAACAGGCTAGACCGAAATTCTTTCACTTAGCAATCCCCAAAACCTCGTATCGTCTTTGAAAAAAAAATAGAACAAAACTTAAACAAACTAACGAAAAAAATACAAATACAGAAGTTAACATTTTTCAATGCAAACAGACAGGACCAATGACTTTTTACGATTCATTGATCAGTGCATCTTGAGACAATTTAAAAATAAGACACTTTTCACTTAAGTTTCAAAGAAAATATTGCTTTAACTTTACACGTGTCATTAAGGAATTCGATTCAATAGTTACTAATAATAATGATCTGTCACTATTAATAATTGAGGACTGCTCTTATTTCATATATATTTTGTAATTTTTATGAAAATGATAAAATGACTGTATCAATTTTATCAACTCTTCCAAATTATTAGGTATCTTAAGAAATTACTGACGATGAAGTAATATTGTTTTGCGTGGTGACGGCAATAAGAATACATTTATCACCACCTCAACTCTTTCCATGGGTGTCGTAAAAATCCATTAGTATTGAAGTAGCCATGAGCATTCATTTATTAAGGTTTGATGATGAATGGCAGCGTCATCAATCATCATAAATATCATAAAGGTGCTGATACACTTGAGCATTCACTTGTTTGAACAGCGAGCATTCGCCGTTTTTTAACTTTGTCGAACTGAACAACGAACGAAATGTGTAAAGAAAAATGTGTAATGTAACATTTTGCTAGACAATTCGAATACACTTAAGCATTACAAGTAAATGCTCAAGTGTATTCACACCTTAATGGACACATTACTGCGATCCGCTTGTCTAGCGTGACGTTTATGGGCATTATCTCCTGGTACTTTGCCGCATGGTTAGTGACAGAGGCCTAGGTCCAGCATTGGACTGAGATAGGCTGTTGATGTGTGAATATTGTTTCTAAATTAATTATTACTATTTTGTAAGATTCACAATTCAGATTCAAGAACGTTCATAATAAGATAATTACAAGTAGCACCAAATGAGCCAAGAAACGACGAAGCTACTGCAATTTGTTGCCATTTATTACAACCATAATATTATGTCTTATCCTACCACTAGGTTTTCGAAGTAACAAATTTACATAAAAAGCATAATTACGAAACTCAATTTTAACAGTGTTCTTAACCTACTTATTACCAAATCTTACACTATTATGTAAGTAGTATTCTTAAAACGAGCGTTTGTACGAAGTTACTATTCTAACAATGTAGTATTAGAGTTTACCTATAAGGTAAGAGATCGGGTATAAAAATCTTATACCTACTTTTAAACTTACAGATATAAAAATCTACGTTTGATTCTGTTTTATAAATCATGAACTTGCTAATGCAAGTAAGGCTTTGCTACGTTTTAGTTACTATTTTCATACTATTTTAGATGGCGTTGGTAAAAAAATATACCTTAACTCGGTAGTTAAAAAACAACAACGATTTAAATTTTGAGTCATCTAAACTGTAGAAAACCTTTCCTGCATACTTAGCACATGATTGGTATGTGAATATGTAACCAAGAGATACATTTTCTATCTTTTACTAACTAAAATATGAATAAAAGATACCTAGTCTATCTCGCGGCGACATATTGTCACACTAATCCTGTGCTAAGCCTCCTGGTAACGAAAATCCAACTTATTCACAACAGAATCACTCCCTCACTCAGGTGATTTAAATAATCATTACTTCGCAAACTAATACAGATTTAACTTCCAAATTCTATCGCACACGTATGGTGCGATTAAATCCCCAACTAACGATTCCAAGTTGTAACGAGTGGTTGTAAACTCCGTCTAATTTCCCCCGAGCTAACATGCTGATGTGTTATGACGTCATAAAACGAACGGTTTATGAATGTGACGTCACTTTGAATTTTGAACGGTTCTCCATTAGTTTGTAGACGTAGACAGTGCTTTGAAGTGTTCGATATTTTGGAAGTGGATATTTAAACAGCTTTCGTAGCCTAGCTGATCCTACGAAATTGTAGTTACCTGGTGAATTTGCTGTATAGGTAGCTACTAAAGCTGTAGTATAAAATATATTTTATTTATGCATCTCGAGAATCTCAATCGAATGAATGCTCTGTTAAGCTACCACGAGCTGCTGTTAGCTTGACGGAAACTTATTTTCTATCCATCCCGTTCATACTCGCATATTGGCGCGAGCGAGAGGAACAGTTAGTGAATCGGCGTTAAATTCACTGTGGTAATCGCACAGTAGGTACCGTCCTCAAACAGTACAAATGAAATGAGTTGAGGTTGATTAATTGCTAAAAATAAGGACATTTACTATTTTTTCAATTAATCCAGGCTTAAAATTGTGACCATTTCGAGTAGTATGTTATGCACCATCTTACATTAGGGTGACGGGTAGTAATATAATAATATGACTGTCTAATTATTATATTCTTTTAATAACCATCTTAATTGTTAAAATGTGGTATGAATTTTAATTTATAATTTTTAAATTGATAAAGTGCTGTTTTAGTGTACTGCACAGTGATCCATATGGGCTGTAGTATAAATAGTGGCGATCTATTCAATTTTAAAAAATATCCAGAAAAAAAACCGTTTTCCGTTGGTATTTTTTTATTTTAAATAGTGTTTTATTTTAGTTCCAAATTGACGATCAACATTATTTTTATTAGTAATGGGTTCACTAACGTAGCAGAGAATTTAAGTTATCAACTTTTTTATGAGTATATCGATAAATTGTGTCTCATCACTAAAGCAGATTCACGACATATTCCAAGAACGCAGCACATGTGCGGAATAAATTGTCCGTAAAACAGGGCTTATTTTGCATAAAATCCTTTCTCATCATATACCATGTTACATATTATGACTAACCCTAGAAATTGTAATTTAATACATAGAGGAGTAAACAGTTGTTGGGATGAAAGTCTGGAATCTTTCCGATGTCAAAAGTTACAAAATCCGCTGATGATAAGGAATCATGAGCTGGCTGCTTAAAAATATGAGTTACTGTTTACTTAATAAAATTTACTTACTGCTCATCCTGCTCGTACTTGCATATTATTGGTGCTAGGGAAAGGGATAGACTGTACATTACTAACCCCTTATTCATAAACGTCTCCTAACTTAGCAATCCGTGGTACGGTACGGTAGGTATACGTGGTATTGTTTCTCCCTTTCGCTCATATAGATATATTGATAAGACCGAAAGGGGCAGACAATACTTAGCGGCTTGTTAAGTTAAAGAGTTTATGAACAAGGGAGTAAGTCGATACTGTTAGCATTTACCGCTAACTCGTGGTAAGAACAAGATTTGGATTAAGTAGATCTATTTGAAACACGAAACCTTATTTACGAAAGTTGGTAAGAAACAGTTTATTTACCTTTATAATTCACTAATTTTGAGCATTTGTATCTATCAGTCTAACCAAGGAGTCATTAGTAGGTACGGTCAAGTGCAAAAGTAAGTATTGAAAGAATCCGCTCATAATTAATTATGTTACGACGTTATTACACAGAATTAGAGTGCACTGGAACATATTTTTGGACATTTTTGTGGACACCTTAATTTGTCTTTGACTGTATGACAGAGACGGATACTCGAGATTAGGGATGATGACTGTAGTTAAAATAAATTATTTAACATGCACGACATAATAGTTACACGAAGAAATTATTACTAAGATGTAGATTGCAGTAATTTTTGTACAGAAGTTCTGTACAAAAATTACTGCAATCTACATCTTAGTAATAATTTCTTCGTTTCTGTAATAAATTGAAAAGAACTTAAAAGAGTAGGTCATTTGGCAGTACTCAAACGTGACGTCACTTTTGTGTATTTCATATAAAATTAGACCATAGTGATCGTTTTGACAGTTCGAAAAAAAATGCTGATTTGACTTGCCAGTCATCATGCCTTTTGCGAAGTTCGCGGTAAACCTACGGGTTATGAACATCGTTTTAAATTCATGCCCAAAGCCAGGAACACTCGATTGAAACAACAAAGGGTAAATACGGACAATATTCAATTTATTTAACGATATAACAACGTACCGGGTGTTCCAAATTGAATTTAAATGAAGTTTCGCCTGATAACCGTGGTATTTATTGCATTCGGTTACGTTTCGGTATTTTGAATGTTCACTTTTTGAAGCGTTTCGTAGTTTATTATATATTTTTCGACGGGTTTGAAAGCAATACGACCTACAGCTAGCAGATTTCGTCGGCTGACAAGCAAAAATCACTATAAAAACTGTCACTAGTCTTAGCAACATCTTATGTCTGTATTAAATCAGAACTGAGATAGGAGCTATATTTCAAGTAAGTAGTTGTTACTTTGTGAGTTTTGCTTGTCAATCGACGATTTATGATTTATGAATTTTTAAACCTTACTAGAAAGTTCAGCATTAGTCTTTGTAGCTTAGTTGTCATGCCCTGCGATGCTAGTGCTAAAGGTTACAGGTTCAAATCCCGGCGTGGGCATATATTTGTGTATTAGTTCCTTGGTCACAGATAGTTGTTTTCTTAGTATTTCAATAATATTTGTTACTTGTATCTATAAAATATGTATATGTTAAAATACCCACTACTTAGTACCCACGCTTAGTACCCACATCACAAGCCTTTTTTGGGCTTACCGTGAGGCTATGTCGATTTGTGTAAGATTGTCCTATGATATTCATTTTTATTTATTTAAACAGGTAAAGGTACACTATGCCGGGATAGTACATTATGCCGTGATATTTAGATTTTTGTCGTAAAATAAGGAAACTATCATTAAACTCATGATTTAAATAAATACTTCATAAATTATAGCTCATAAACAACCGATAAACACAATTATAAGATATACTTAATCAATTCTAAAGCAGTGAGGCTCTTCCGAATCCGTTAGTCCTAACCAAACAGTAGTTCCATAGGATCGTGTAGTCGGCGAGCGTAAGGAGGCAGTGGGAACTTCGTAAGGTTTCTCTGACATGTTGATAAATTTATTTGGACTAAATTTGTAAAACTATTGCCTTGTAGATATTAACCAAAGTTTTCAATTATTTTTCAAATCAATATAAAGCATATTTTAAAGAAAATAGTCTATTTGATGATTCCCGTAATTATGTTCACAAATCAGATGCAATGAACGTAATTGCGGGAGTATCACGGAATAACGGAAAATCAGACATCAATGTTTTCTTCAATCATTTATAACTGGGGCTACATTTTTTCATAAATTTGATGTAAATGGGTATATTCATGACTAAAGATGACAGTGACGTAATTCCGGTATATGATTATTTTTCAATTTCAGTGTTATTTTCAAGCCCAAAGTTAGTGCTCGTTACGTCATAAGTACGAAGTAATGGAGAATAGTATCAACAATAAATGAGTTATATTTGTAAAAACAATGCACAAAAGATAAACATGTCCGTGTTATTCTCACAATTATTATACTACCTTCCAGTCTAAGAAGAGGTTTTCTCGATTTTTCTAATTTAAGATATTTTTTCCGACTCCCGTAATAATGTACAAGAATTTTCTTCTTATGTCTGTTATTCCGGTATATGAGGAATAGTACAAAATTTATACAAATATTAATAAAAAAACATTACAGGAAAAGGGGGCCATTGGATTATTAGGGTTTGTTAATTGAATAGAAGCCCTTACAGTAACAACATGACGGTTCGTAAGTCCGTCCGTTCACCCATCAGTCTGCCCGTCTATCGGTCTACGCTATAGCTCAGTTAGTAACATTCATATTTGGATTAGGGGTATTAATCACGCGCAAAAAAATAAAACGTGAATAAACACTAAAAAATGCAATATACATATATCCTATATGGTAGGTATATACTTATGCTATGCATGCATATATTTTATGTAGAAGATTGCTTTATCCAAACGTGTAGGTACCCAAATAGTTTCATAACACATTTTTTTTTTTAATTTTATTTATGTTCTTTCAATTATAAATTTAGATAAATGTTTTCAATAAATAAATAGCAGAAAAAGTCTTACAAAATCCAAGTCTTTCATTAAACATTTTTTATTTTGATATTTATAATTATAAAGAGTCAAATTTACTAATCTTACAAAATTACGATATTTTTTTCTTATTATGACACGATTGTAATAATTTTTAATTCTATTATTTTAATAGAATACTTGAATAATGCGACCTTACGAGATATCACGCAATTATGTTCAACGACTCACGGAATTGAAGCATGCGCCAAATTTTACCACGCAATTACGAACAAACGAAGGGTTTAGCAAATTTGCGTTTA
>JALPQI010017450.1:0-31654 GCA_025490895.1 Thaumatotibia leucotreta | reverse complement strand
AAAGAGTCTGCAACATCCTGCCCCTCGTGCAGCTATGCACAAACTAACATCAAATAGGGGTAGTTTCTTAATTGCTAATCTTAATTATTTTCCTAAGGGGCCTGCGCAACGTCCCCCCAGCTGTTACAACGTCTACCACCCTGTTAACGCCGTCTTTTCCAGGGAACATCTTAGTTACTCGACCTCGTGGCCACGTTCCTCGGGCAGCGAGTCGTCGACTATTATGACTACATCTCCTATTTGGAGTTCCTGTCCACGATCCCCTCTCCCGTTCGTCCGTGTTTGCATGGTTGGCAACACTTCGCGAACCCAGCGCTTCCAGAAGTGATCTGACAACCTTATAGCTTTCTTCCACTCCGAACGCCCGAACAGGTCGTGGTCTTCTATGACTGGTGGTAGGGATTGATTTGATGAGGTTCCAATGAGAAAATGAAAAGGTGTAAGGGTAGTTGGGTCATCAGGGTCTGTGGAGACGTGCGTAAGTGGGCGAGAATTCGCAATTGCTTCAGCTTCCATCAGCAGCGTTATCAGCGTTTCCTCCTTAGGAAATCTTTCATTAAGTGTGGCCTTCAGTGCCACTTTTACCGTTCTCACAAGACGCTCCCAACAACCACCAAACGTAGGCGCTGCAGCAGGAATAAAACTCCATTTAATACCGTTGGTTGCAGCTTCTTCTTGGACGTGGTCTGAATAAAACTCGCGTAAAATGCGGTTCGCACCGACAAACGCAGTCCCATTGTCTGAATAAATGGTGTTCGGGATTCCTCGTCGGGCAACAAAACGCCTCAAACTCATTATGGCGGAGTCTGATGAGAGATTATGAACCAACTCAAGGTGTAAGGCTCTTGTTGTGAGGCATGTATAAAGAGCCACATACCGCTTTTCATGCCGACGTCCAACAGTGATATTGACGGGGCCAAAGTAATCTAAACCGGTGAATGTGAATGCTCGTTGGTGGTGAGCTAGTCTTTGAGGTGGTAGGTCTCCGGTAGCTGGGTTCATAGGCATCGTTTTGCGAATCTTACAAATAAGGCATTGATGTGCCACTGATCTGACTGTGTCTCGAAGTCGTAAAAGCCAGAACTTTTGTCTCAATTCGTTTATGACGTATTCATTATTGGCGTGACCTGCTTTTCGGTGATAATGTTGCACCAATAACTGTGCGGCTGGGTGGCGACCATCAAGTAAAACCGGGAATCGTGATTCAGGATCGACGCCTTCTGCGCCTTTTATTCTTCCAGCTAAGTGTAATAGCTTATCTTCTCCCAAGACGGGTGATAGTTTGATGAGGCGGCTGTTTGAAGGAATAGGTTTTGAATTAAAAATACAATTAATTTCTTGAGGGAAACTTTCAAGTTGAATTCTCTGTAAGATGTGCCTTTCAGCGGCTTTTATTGAATCGGCATTCAAGGGCGTGAGAGTGGTTGACGCTGATGAGCTGTGTGAGCGAGAGCGAACCGCTCTGCTAGTTAATTTGGAATTTCGAATGGTGGCCAAAATGATGCTAAATGTTGCCGCAGCTTGAAATACCCGGGCTGTGGCACGGAGCAAACGAATCCAGTTACTAAAGTGTTCGAAATTTGCAGTGACTGGAGTTGGCAAAACTGAACTTATTGAGGTTAGTCCCACCAATTCGTTCAGTTGACATTTAAGTTCATCGCGAATTGGTGCGACACTAAGTGGCTCCGTAGGCCAGTCCTCTGGGGACTTAAGAAGAAAAGATGGGCCACAAAACCATCTATGCGAAGGATCTAGGTTTATTGGACGAAGTCTAGTTGTATCATCAGCCACATTTAAGTCTGTCGGAACCCAGCGCCAATCTTTTACCGACGAGTTTTCCATAATTTCACCAAGGCGATGGGCAACGAAGGGCTTAAAGGCTCGCGCGTCACTGCGCAGCCATTGAAGAACAGTCATCGAATCCGTCCAGAAGTATGTTCGTACCGGTTTTTTGCGATGGCTGTCCTTAATAACGAGCGCGATTCGGGAGGCTATCAAAGCGCCTTGAAGTTCCAAGCGAGGTATTGACATTGGTTTCAAAGGTGAGACTCTCGCTTTGCTTGTGATGAGAGCGAGCTTGATACTGCCGTCGGAATATACTAAACGCCAATAGGCAACACAAGCGTAGGCAAGCTCGCTTGCATCTGCAAAGACGTGTAATTCTCGATAGGTAGGCTCCGAGCCTTTTGCGTATGAGTACCAACGTGGTATCTTTAAGGAAGAAATATTTACAAGGTCTCGAAACCAGTCAAACCACTTTGATGCCTCTACTTGCGGGAGTTCGGTATCCCAGTCAATTTTAGTTTTCGCCACGTTTGTTGAAATAAAATTCGTCCTTTAACAACTATAGGTCCTAAAAGACCTAATGGGTCGTAAACTCGCATGACATGTGATAGAACCTTGCGCTTTGTAAGTGAGCTCGGGGCAGTACTGATCAGGCCTGTGCGAAACCCTAAAGAATCTGAGTTAGGGTCCCACACTATGCCCAGGTCTCTAATACTTTTTACAGATTCTCCAAGATCGACTTCCAACGGCTGAGGTGCTCTGAGATCAGTAGGAACCAGGTTCAAAGCCAGTCGCTCATTGGAAATCCATCCTCGCATCTCAAAGCAGGCCGCGCTGTGCACCGTTATAATATCTGCTGCCAATTGAGCTGCTTCGTCAATGTCATCTTGTGAGTCTATGTAGTCGTCCATATAGTGACTGAACAAAATCGCGTCGGCGGCTTTCGCATAAATACGTTCATGCTCAAGTGCGTTTTTGTTTTTTATAAATTGCGCGATAAAGGGGCTACAGCAGGCGCCAAAAATTACGGACGTCATTCTATACTCCTTTATGGCATGAGTTTTATCGGGTCTCCACAGATATCGAAGAGCGTCTCTGTCCTGTTTTCTAACCCGAATTTGGGGGAACATCTCTTTGATATCTGCTGTCATACCGACACGCCCTTCACGGAAACGAAACAGTACCCTTAATAGAGGTTGGAGTAGATCAGGACCCGAGAGTAGCAAGGAGTTTAGGCTCACTCCTTCATTTTTGGCTGCCGCGTCATGGACTACTCTAACCTTTTGTTTTTGAGGATGATATACGCCAAAATGTGGAAGGTACAGCCGTATGTCTTCCGACTTTTTATTCCAATGCGCGTAGTAATCGTTCGGTGCACATTCTTCCGCATAACCTTTGGCGAACTCAACCTCCTTGCACATACGTCGTTCCAAACTTAGAAAACGTGACATAGCTTGTGGGTAACTATCAGGAACACGTTGTATATCGTCACGCCATGGCATACCGACCTCAAATCGACCAGTAGGCAGTCGTTTAGCGGTTGTTTCCAAAATATGAACTGCCCGCTGATCTTGTTTGCTATGTAACGTTTCAGTTTTAGTTATCCCTATAGAGTCAAGCTTGTATTGCTCTTTGATAAGGAGCTCTAGGTTGTCGTCATCGATTACGTTGGTATGTGTGTGATTAATGAATTCGGCAAAATTAATTTCGCTAGAAATGTCGCACATTTTATTGTTTTGTGTGTAATCAACGAATTCGCCGTGATTGATAAATTCTACTTACTTAGTTTTGCTAGAGACAACGCCGTACAAAGTCCAACCAAGTGCCGTTAATACGGCGGCTGGGTCGTTGATGCCACCAACACGAACGCCGCGAGCTATTGCCAAATACCAATGTTCGGAACCTATCAAAATGGTCGGCTTAGCATGTTCATACGTTAAAACGTCGACTAAGTCAGCTAAATGTGAATATGACTCAATATTTTCACGATTGACTGACTGTGGTCGCAAACCTAAGGAGTCTACACGTCTGGCATTCCTTATTAAAAACTTTGATTGTGTGTACCTCCCCTTAATTTCAAAATCAACATATGACACAAGAGTTTGACATTGAAGACCACATACACCATTCACAGTAATGTTCTGTTTTGGCCCAGTTGCCCCTATACGTGCGGCAATATCGGAATCTATAAGCGTCGCCGTGCTTCCGTCGTCAAGAAAAGCATACACATTACAGGAACCAGTAGGGCCGGAGACAGTGACAGGTACAATCTTCAAATGGGCGCGCGGGTTGAGGGTTGAAATATTTTTCTGTAGGGCAGTAGAGGTATTGGACACTATCACTTTTTCAATTGTCGGTGGATACGAGGAGGTGCTTGAAGTATTATTTATATTGTCACTATCATTTGGTAGTACTATGTTATCAATGTTATCAATATCGTTTTCAATTTGCTGGTCATCAATAATGTTGACAAGCGGAGTCGATGGCTGCCGGTGAAGAAGCGCATTATGGCGGAAAGTACATCCATCGACGCCGCATGGGTTCACTCGGCACGTATTCCACTCGTGTGGACTAGCCCTTAAGCACCTATAGCAAACCTTTGATTCGCGTAGCCATTGCCAACGTTCATCGACAGATAGAGATATGAATTTCGAACAATCTTTTAATTTGTGATCACCATTGCAAAATATACAAACTTGTTTTTTTTGTGAAAATACGCCTTTTGTTTGTTTTGACATAACAGCACTATGAACGTTTTCGCGTTTTGAATATTTTTCAACAGGGATATTATATTGTAAGTGTGTAGCGCTAAGTTCGGGTGATAAGCCAAAACGAACGTGTTGATCTAACTCGCGCCTCAAAAAATCAGAAAGTATTTCGAGTTTCGGGCGCCCTGTCCCATCTTGCGTGGCGAAATCTGTCCACCGTATTTTCATAGTAGGGTTAAGTTTCCCGAGTACCGCGTGGAACAATTCGGGTGAGTAAAGATACTCTAAATGGTTCAGTAACTTAATCGTAGAAATAGAATTGCGTACCTTGTTAGAGAGGATTCCTAATTCTTTTAAATCGTTACCGAGTCTTGGAAGATTTTTCAACGCATGGACCTCCTTGAAGACGATCAGTTCGGGACGCGCGAAGTTATCTTCGAGAGCGCGCATGATCTCCTCCGGATCCTCCGTAGACATCATCAGCGCCGCTACAGCTTCACGTGCGGGCCCGCGGAGCGCATTGTGAAGTCGATTAATATTATCTAAGGGAGAAAAATTTTCTTTTGTAACATTGTAGGTACGTTTGAAATGTAACCAATGTAATGTGTTACCAAAAAATGGAGGTAATTCCATTTTTTTTTACACCAGAGGCTGAAGCGAGAGCTTTCGCTGCTGCTGCGGTGTCAGCTACAGCTTGCAAGAGGATAGGTTGGCCAATGTCCGTTGGAAAGAGCGGGGGCGTACAGCCGGCCGCCTCGGACGCTTTGGTGGCATTTCCGACTTGCGGTTGACAGATGAGAGAGGAGTTAATAGGGAATGCAGATGCTCTCATGGCCGGCGGAGGTGCCGCGTGGCCGGGAGCTGGAACGGAACAATTTTGTTCATATCCTGCTGCGGGGGTGTCTCTATTAACATAATTGTCAATTCTGTGAGTTTCTATCCATTTTTCGGTTCTATCTACGCTCACCCGAGAAAAGCTGCGATGGCTTGCGCGACTGCCGGCGCGGCTGCTTTCGGCATCGGCGTCGATAGCTGTGAGCTCAGCTTGCAGCTCGCGCTCCTCCACCTGATGTTGTAGCTCCGCGATGCGCCGTTCACGTTCGCGCTCCTGTGCAGCGAGCGCCTGCTCACGTTCGCGCTCCTGTGCAGCGAGCGCCTGCTCACGTTCGCGCTCCTGTGCAGCGAGCGCCTGCTCACGTTCGCGCTCCTGGGCAGCGAGCGCCTGCTCACGTTCGCGCTCCCGCTGGGCAAGCACCTGCTCGCGGTCGCGTTCATGGGCGGCGAGCTCCTGCTCTCGCTCGAGGCGGCGACGTAGAGCCTGTGCTTCAACTGCAGCTTTTTGTGCTTTTACAGTTGCAGACGACCGAGACGATTTTGTATGAGCCGTGTGCGCGCTGGGCGCTCGATGCCCAGCCGACGCGGAGCTGTGAGCCTGCGGATGCTCTAATTGGGTGTCGGGATTATCCGACATCATTTTGCTCTTGCTACGGGTTAACATGTAATAAGAACTAAATTACGAACTACGAGAATATATGAATGACAGGAAGAAGAAAAAATGTAAACAAACTAATAGGAACTGGAATCTACGGCGAGGGACCAATGAAAATGACGGAAAGGAAATGAACTGTAATGAAACAAATATAATATTTACCTGAATGTTTAATAAATCACCAAAACTCACAAAATTATTCACTAAAAATACAAATTCTTGCTCTCACTGTTGACACCACTTTTATACTGACAGTTTTATATAGAACTACGAAAAACTATAAATTTTGAATTTGAAATAAAGTCCGAATATTTACCAAAGAGTCTGCAACAAATAGTCCAAAACTTAATCGAATATATTTCATTAGATGTGATTGTTATATTAATAATATTCATAGGCAAAAACTACTCATTAATAATAAAAAAAACTTGCACAAAGCCAAAAAGAAAATTGGGATTGATGCTTATTTAGGAGTTGAAATTGTTAACCATAGTTGCAGTATTGGACCATAGTTTGGTGGTCTTACGGAACTCTAAAACTAGTTCCACTTGCCTAAGTTAATGTTATTAAGATGGTGAAACCTAGACTCGATGGAATAACCGTGTGATACCGTCGCTATAATTAGTATAATTACTCAACCGCGTATCTGCAAAACTCTTGATGGAAAAAACGCCTGTATTCAGAGTGACAGAAAGGTCATATTTCCATGAATTTAAATATTGCTAGCCTGCTACCGCGAACGTCAAAGTTCGCAAATTTCGAGGATTTTTCTCTGTCACTCTAATGACGCCTTGGTTGGAGTGACAGAGAGAAATCTCCGAAATTTATCAGGCCTGTAGTAGATGTGCGAAGTTAAGCAACTTTAGCGACGATATGAGTCTGCATATGATCGGATTATGCATCTTGATCATAAGCCATATTCTGGTTTTGTAATGCAATATTTGCAATACGTTATTATAATTAATGTTAATTTATTTATTTGATAGAGATGCTGCTTAATATGGATGTAATTAATTTGGCTACCTGCATGCCTAACCAAGATGTCATTCTGCAATCGTATACGATAAATAAGTAATAAATTTATTTAAATGACAGATTCGAGCGAAAAATCACGAGACCATGATGTATGGAAATGGTCACATGACTTTTCGTTTGAATCTGTCATTCATGAGAATATGAATGAACATATATCACACATCTCCTCTTGATGTATTCGTAAGAGAGCCGTAGGTAACTATGTATGTATATGTATATTATGCATATTAATAACCATAGACATTTACATATACCTAAGTAGTAAGTATACATAATTATTTTTTAGGTAACCTACGACGCTCTTATAATTCTCCAGTTACATTCATAACCGCAACGCAGAATATTTTATACAAAAAAACTGTGAGGCAATCAATATCTTTCGTGATTCATACTCGTGTCTGCATTTCTTAAGGGTCGGATTCCCGATTTTATCGTTTTAGACTTATTTTCGAACAAAGAATTTGTTAAGTAAATATAACTCTACAAACACATTTCTTACATGAGCTTATTCAGAAAGAACCGGTGCAGAGGCTCCAATTGATATTATATTTTATATTTACATGGATTTCCTAGAAATTGGCTCTAAATGTACCGAAAATTGAAAAAATTGCATATTTTTCGAACACGAAGCAATGCATTTTTTTCTTTTACGGGCATATAATATTCATGTTAATTTAAAAGCCAGATAACTGAATTAGTGCATCAGGGCATATTCATATTTTTCCTCATAAAGACAACGGAGAAATTTAATCCTTAATTTAAAATTACGTATATTCTCCATACAAATGGCGACACGAGTCAAAATTCTCTTTTGACTCAGATGGCGCGAGCGCCTCCTCGAGGTCGGACGCACGCCAAATCGCTCCCGTTGACAGCTCTTTTTGACATTGAAAATGACATAAAATCATATACATACACGTCAAGGGATGCCAGTACTCAAAGTGTCTTTAAATAAGTAGGGAAAATCAGAACGAAGAAATTCTTCCGAACCCCATCGTTTATTTAAGTTTCTTGTTATTTTTATGACGGAACACAAGAAAACTATAACAACTGATTCAAAATAAAACTCAATACTACCGAACACGTATAAGTTACATTCGCAAAAACGATTAAAAATGAAAAAAGTTTACGGATACGATTTGGTGTAATGGAGTTTATTTTCTGTACTCTGGCAACAAAATACGTCATTTGAAAACACATGTGACGGCTAGAAGTCAAAGCGATAGGATGTCAATTTAGTTATAATAATAAT
This sequence comes from Thaumatotibia leucotreta, assembly GCA_025490895.1. Taxonomy (NCBI): domain Eukaryota; kingdom Metazoa; phylum Arthropoda; class Insecta; order Lepidoptera; family Tortricidae; genus Thaumatotibia; species Thaumatotibia leucotreta. The sequence continues at coordinate 23,385 of JALPQI010017450.1, read as the reverse complement.
AAGAAAGATATAATATGATTGTTATGTAATTATATTAGTAGGTATACATATTCAAAGTGATTCGAGTCTTTAATTTAATGGTTGATTTGTGGAATAAAATCTGTGCTCATCGCCACCGCGATTTCTGCGGCCGCGATTTCTTGGTAAGAAAGTATTGTACCCGCATCTTCTCAGTACATTCAATATTGAAAGTAAATTAGTTTTGAAATAAAAACATGAAAAAGGATAAATTCGCGTATATTAACTAATTTTAACCTCTTTCCGACGTTTCGAACACTACAGGTTTCGTGGTCTGCGGATGACTGTTTTCATAGTTTTATTTCATGTGTAATCCTCGCGGTAACTGAAGAAAATATTATGTATATTATTTTTTATTTATTATAATAAGTTATACTTACTCGTACAGTCGTACGCCGTGTGGTGACGGCAGTAAGAATACATTTGTCAACCCCAACTCCTGCGGGTGTCGTAAGAGTCGACTAAGGGATTGAAGTGTCACTGACCATTCTACAAAATTGATGATGGGCAGCAGCGTCATCCTAGTGGACACATTACTGCGATCGCCAATCCGCTTGCCCAGCGTGGCGATTATGGGTATTTACCTCCTAATGCGTCTATACGCATAGTTAATAGGAGAGGCCTACGTCCAGCAGTGAACTAACACAGGCTGATGATGATACTTACAGTATAACAGTAAAAACCAGATCCTCGCGAACTACAAAGTGTATCATGGAAACTGCGGCTACGGCACACAAAATAAGCTGAACTGCATATAAATAAGTTCGAAAACGTAACTTATTGGTTTTTGGTTTGAAACTAGAATGATTTATACAGGGTGTTTTTTTTCGACCGTTCAAATTCTACGTAGTGAATGTGTAGGTCATACTCACCAACTTTTACTATGGGGACAAAGTCGAAATCGCGAAAAAAAAATCAGCTGTTTCATACAAATTGGCGGCATTACGCCGACCGAAATGTATGAAACAGCTGATTTTTTTTTCGCGATTTCGACTTTGTCCCCATAGTAAAAGTTGGTCAGTATGACCTATACATTCACTACGTAGAATTTGAACGGTCGAAAAAAAAACACCCTGTATATTATACTTATATTCTCTTTCTAGAAATGGCACGTACGCTTTACTGATACTTAAATACTGAAGGATTCGCTGAGTGGCACAGGACTCTATCAATACGGACACAAAAGGTATATCTACTAGTTTAAATTCGTAGATTGCAATACATTCCTAGTTATTTATTTGTATTTTCTTTATTCTTGTGTAAAATAACTAGGGTTAGGAATTTTGGTGGCATTAGGTGGACAGAGAACAGTGGAGTCGTTGTTTATTTTTTTATTGATTGAATAATTAATTAATCAGAAATAATAATAAATATATTATTTTAAACAGGGTTTCGCAAATTTTAAGTATTAAATAATTTCATCTCTAATGAATTGACTACCTATGAATTGAAGTTCAATCATTCTTTGTAATATAGCTTATGATTATTATATAATATTTACGGTCTTCGAGAGAACTAGAACCTTAAAAAATCAATCTTAAATAAATTTTCACATATACCAACATTTAATTGAAAATTTATATTTTTCTAGTTTCTCAAAAATAAAACTCATGTTATTTATTTAAATTCCTTGATAAATCCAGCTTGAAATTAACGCTATTTCGTTATTATTTTACAAGTTAATCATTTATTCAAGTTAAAAATGTTTGTAATATCGACTCCACTGCTCTATGTTATGAAAAAGGGATTGAAGTGGCGATTTACATTTACCGCCTAATGCATCCATACGCATAAGTAGTAGGAGAGGCCTTTGTCTAGCAGTGTATTGATATAGGTTGTTGATGATGACGATGATGTTGATGGTGATGTTGTTGCACACATAAAACCGGTTTGAGATTTATCAACCCAACCAATCATCCATTTTCCTTCAAAAAGTGATAATTCCTTACTTAGGAAAGTGGAACTGCCGATGAAGGCTAGAACGGAACTTCGGAACACTTTGGTGTTTTGTATGTATGTAACTGGTTATGCATTTTAAGCAATGAAGATGGTCGCGTGTAAGTTATTGTCAAATACGAGTTTTGATGGGGTGTTTCCTTAGGAAACGGGGGACTTCATCAAACCTTAGGATACTGTATTATCATTTACACATCAAGCATTTTCATTTATGCGTTGTAATGTGAGTAGGTGGAACTGCTGATAAAGACCAGAACGGAACTCCTTAACGACACGTGTTTCACTTTTGGCAGATATTTCTGATTGATTGTGTAAGTTATGGAGCATGTTATTGACAAAGACCAGGTTAGATGGTAGAGGTCCCTTAACCGTTAAGGAATTAAGGGAACGGATAAATGTAGAGTATTTATGTAAGCTACTCTTTAAAAGAGGTTTCATACTATTGTACCTTTTTAGGGTTCCGTAGTACACTACCCTTATAGTTTTGCTCTGTCCGTCTGTCTGTCCGCAGCATAGCTCAGTGGCCGTTAGTACTAGAAATCTGCAATTTGGTACAGATATACATATTAATTATGCCGACAAAGTGGTAAAATAAACATTAGAAAAAAGCTGGTGAAGTGTGAATGATTTTTTTATTTTCTGTAATCTTATCGTGTGGAATATCGTTGAAGAGGTCTTTGAAAAAAAATAAGGGATTTTCAAACAAAGTTTTTTTCTAAAGTCAATATTTTCAGAGATATCCGAAAACTACGGAACCCTAGCATGGGCCGAGATGCTCTTGGCCGGTTTTTTATTACCTCAGGAGCTGCTAATATACAGGTTGTTCTAAAGTTAAAAAAAAGGAGTGTGGATTTCAATGTGGATAACAAGATTTAATCATATCACGTCACCAGACCAGTCGCAGTCGTTGTCGTTAGTGGCAGAAGGATAACGAAGGCTGTCATGAACTGCTCCTTGGTGAACCGAGGGAATTCCTGTTCTTAATAGTAATGGTGCGTTTAAACCAAAAGAGCATTCGCTATTCTAGCGCCCGTTCTACGAAATCAACCAATCACGTTTTGTGTACCGATCGAATTTCGTAGAGTGGGAGGTTAGAACAGCGAATGCTCTTTTAGTTTGAACGCACCTTTACGCAAAAATGATGTAGGTACCTTGCATAAATTTTGATGTTTTTATTTAACCTCGTGCCTACATTAGGTACCTAGGATACATGTAGGTAAGAGGTAACTTCCGTGTTGCATATTGCACAAACAAAGTACCTAATAATAATGTTGCCTTTTTTCGGTAGGTACTATGTTTTGATCATAGCACGAGCAAATACTCATACACGTTTATGTGACGTAGGTAAAATAAATAAATATCTTGGGACATCTTACACAAATCGACCTAGTCCCACGGTAAGCTCAATTAAGGCTTGTAATGTGGGTACCAGGCGACGATATATATAATAGATAGATACATATAGATACTTAAATACATAGACAGCCATGACCAAGGAACAAACATTTGTCATAAATAAATACACAAAGAATGCCCTCGCCGGGATTCGAACCCGGAACCTCCAGCTTCGTAGACAGAGTCACTACCAACTAGGCTACGGAGGCTGACAACTAACTTAACGTGGTTGGTAGGTAAATGGTTCAAAAATGGTAAATTACAAACATAATCTTGTAAATTCGACATTCTATTGCGTATTTTATACATTGGTAAAAATAAATGTAAACAATTAGAGACTCAACTTATTGTTCATTTGAATGACGATGTCAAACTTCGTGTATAAGCTGTTTTTTCTGGTAAGATAAGAGTGCAAAGGTGGGATCCAAATTTATTTTAATTTAGAAACTTGAAACTTTAATATTAATAAGGTATTTTACAAGGGTACAAGAAATGTAATTGAATCATTTCTTAAAGGTTAAAAGGGGATTAGAATTTTTATTGTGTTGAAGTTTAACTTAAAGCTATAATAATCCCTATAAAAGTATTTTATAACAAGGGGATGCAAATTTACAATTGGATACCTAAAACATTGTAGGAGATTTACTAAGTAAAATACGAAAAAAGCAATAATATATCAGAGAGTAGGGAAATTTCATGATTGAGAGGGTTAAGTAGGGCTGTAGATTTTGTTTAAGGAGACTAAGGTAGATTATAAATTTAGTGTAAATTACTAGGGCTAGAAAGATGGCATTTTTACAGAAGGTTACTTATATAATTATTTGTATACAAAATAAGAAACCATTTTATAAAATTGAAACTCTAAAGTGGTTAAAAGGTAGTTGAAAGTGTGTATGGAAATAGTGTGATTTGAAAGATAGCGACTTAATTGATACGTCGTATTCCAACTGCTGATTAAAAAATAAGACAATCGATTTCAGTTTTTTTTTTATATTTATCCCTTTTAACACTTTCGACGCCAGTGACAGTGTTCATCGTCATACAAGTGTACAAAAAAAATGTCTTTGAACCGAAACTTTGTCTGAAGAGTATATTTTTAAGATAAAATTAAGGGGTGCCTGTCGTGTTGTGTAACGTCGATTGTCCTAAAATTATATGGCAGAGAATGTTTGGCATAGTGTTAAATGGCATACTCGTTTAGCCTTCTTTATTTTGCGCATACACGTTTAAAACACCTACACTATATTTATCCTAATATTGATTACTCGAACGTCGAATTACCTAAAGCTTAATAATCATAATGTTCATTGTGATTAATATTGTTTTTCCTACTGCTCAAGTGTCAATTTTCTTTGCGCCTACAATTGTTATGTCTAAGATTTCATTGAGGAAAGCATATTAACAATATGGTGAATGGTTTAAAATAATGTTCAAGTAATAAGCCAGGGTAAAACCGACTTGGAATGGTTAGGTTTCTAGGAGTGAAAGGCGTAGTCTATAAAATACTTAAGTATTTTTAATCAATTGTTTACCCATCCTCATTCTTGTAAACCCGAAAAAGGGGCGACGAGAGAGCGAAGCGCCCCACAAGGGGAGCTCAGGGGCGAAGCCCCCTGTATTAGAAAATAATGAATTTGTACCTCCCCTACTCTAACCTGGATAGGTTCGTTAGGTACCTTTTATCCCTTAGATCAGGAATAGAAGTCCCGCGCAGCGGGGCTGCGTCGACCGGTTCCTAGGTCCGTATCGGTACTGATGACTAAAATTCTTTGGACAACAGGGTTGGGTGGTTTAAGGGAGGGTTAAGTTTAAGGAAAATATTTTTTAAAGGTAGTTAGTTTTAGTACATTAAATAGTAGGATCATCACAATTATGCACAATTATTATTCGATACATACACATTACACACGAAAATCATTAGGACAAACGATAGTTAGGAACAACCAAGTTAGGATCAACAATTTCGGCAACACAAAGTATGTGCAACAATGTTTGGGCCATTCATTTTTCGGCGTAAAGTTGGTATGCGACAAATTTTTTGAAATAAAAAAATTATGCCACCCGATGTAGACCTAAAATTAATTCCAACCTTTTTAGGGTTCCGTGGTAAACGAGGAACCCTTATAGTTTCGCCATGTCCGTCTGTCCGTCTGTCCGTCTGTCTGTCCGCAGCATAGCTCATAGGCCGTTAGTATAACAAATTTGCAATTTGGTACAGGTATACCTATATATCAGTCACACCAAAAAAGAGAAATTCGGGTTACAAAAGACAGTTTTTTTTGTAAGTTAACGTTTTCGTAATTAACCACTAAACACAAAAAAAATCTTGCCCCAGGGTCCGCTGGATGCGGGTAACGCAGGATCGGTCATTGTGGCAATCTTTGGGAGAGGCCTATGTTCAGCAGTGGAGTGTCTTTCGGCTGATATGATGATGATGATGGATGATGATGATGACATTACGATACAAGTGTGAAAAAAGTAAAGGTTGGCGATAAAAGAAAACACGACTGAAAGGAATGTTTTAAATCGACACGAGATTTTAGGGTTCCGTAGTAAACTAGGAACCCTTATACTTTCGCTACGTCCGTCTGTCTGTCTGTCTGTCTATCTGTCTGTCTGTCCGCAGCATAACTGAGTGACCGTTAGAATTAGAAATTTGCAACTTTGTATAGTGTACATATTAATCAGGCCGATAAATGGATAGAATAATATACAAGGTGATCCTATTAACTATGCGTATTGGACATTAGGAGGTAAATGCCCATAATCACCACGCTGGCAAAAGGGTTGGCGATCGCAGTAATTTGTCCACTGTGACGATGCTGTGCTGCTGCTGCTCATCATCAATCTTCTATAAAGAAATAGTTGTTTGTTGTACAAGGCTGTGAAGTTGTATTTTACCCGCGAGCATGAAATTGAAACACGAGCAAGCGAAAGGGCTCCATAGTTTTAAAATAGAAACCTGAGCGTAGCAACGAGAACGAGAAGAACGAGAGCTTACGAGAATTAAAATACATTTGCACTCGTGTGTAACACAAAACTTTTCCCCTCACTATAGCGAGGAACAGGAGGTTTCTGATTTGAAAGAAAAAAAATGAGGTAGCAGAAGTGCTGAACCACCACCAGTTTTCTTTTTTGTTTTTAATTTCCAAGTTTTGCCAATTCAAAGTTAAGAGTGGGGTCAAATTCCTGCTTGTACAAAATCCGACCTAATTTTTTTTCTACGAGAGGTAACGAAATAATTATTACTTTGTCAATATATTTTGTAAACGCAGTTAGAAATACGTGGTAATTTTTTTTCGGTTCATTAACAGGCATGGTGTATACATATACAGTCAATTTCAATCGCCTGGATTTAATCCAAAATTTTCTCATTGAATTCATAGGCATTTAAAAGTTTAAGATCATAATAATATTTATATATTTTAATCTGCATAAATATAACAAGAGAAAAAATGCACTAGATAAGCAGTTTAAAAAATCGTATTTCGGAAAATAGGCAAAATAACAAAACTTTTTTTTCGAAATCTAATTAAAGAAGATATCATCTATAATTTATGATTAAAATAAAAAAATATCTTATCTTCCACACTGATTTTTGTAGAGTCAAACATGAGCATTTTCGAAAGTCTCAATTTTCATTTATATTTTTCTATTACAAGTAGTTCCTCTAACACATTTATATTTATTTTACAAGATGAACACGGCAAGTAATTATTTCGTTACCTTTTATATAAAAAAAGTTATGCCTGTTTTTTCACAAGCACGAATTCAATGACCCCACTCTGAATTTTGAAAGGGCAAAACTTGGAAACTAAAAGATATAAAAGAAAACTGATGGTGGTTCAGCACTTCTGCCACCATGAAGTATATCCTAAATTTTTTTCATTCAAATCAGAAACCATGCAGCAGACTCGATTTGTTGACTTCACTTGGAATGACCCTTTACTATTATTTCGTTCGGTTAGTTGGTCTTCCTTGAGTGAAGTCTTTTGATTTCTTTTGATTTTTTTAACACTTTTTTTTCTAAGTTTTCAGCTTTGTTCAAATGGGGAACAAAAGAAATAAACGAACACTGACGTCGTCTATACCTACCAAGAAAGAAAATAAGGTATGTGCGTTACAACCCGCAAATGATAGGTATATATAATAAACCCCTAATATTGCCATTTGCACGTATAAGTATTATTTTTTATATATAATACAGGGTGTTTGTTATGTCGTTAGCCAAATATGGATATGTCATTCGCGATCCACACAACATTTTTGAAAAAAAAAGTGACACTTTTTTTTAGTTTTTTTTCCCGTTTTTTATCCGGCAAAAACATAATTTGTGGTCACTAGGCAAGTTTGTTTCAATCTGTGCGATTCGATGGCAGACAAAAGGGTAGCAGGTTTGAGTAGTCAAGTCTTAGCCAATCAGGAGTTCATCACAAGCACCTATCAGCCGACGTCACTCACCCCACCATCGGCACTAAACAATGAATAAAATGTCCTAACTACATGCACACACGATTGTTATTTGATTAAAACTGCCCAAGCGCAAACCTACCTGTACCTGCTCGTCGTCATCAACAATTCAATTTGCTTAGAGAGTGCATTAGAATCGATATCTGAGGTAAACCAGTACGCGTTTGTATGACGGAACATTTAAGTTACTCCGTTCTTGAGGTCAAATTATGCTGGCTCGGCTGATCGCAAGATGCCATGTGCCATTTGTACAGCACTCTGTAAACAAAGAAGGAGTGCGCTTGCGTGAACGCGCTCAAGTCAAACTACCCTCAGACCGGCGCGCAACTCAAAATACCCTCATTTTTAGTACTGTATGCGATAGACTGATAATGCTATCTCGTGGGATTTACCTGCAAGTTAAGCTCCACTTCCATTCCCCACCACGCGTAGGAAACTTGTTACGTACGTTATAACGCATTAAATTAGTTACATTATGCGGGTTAATTAAAGTTGCAAACTCAAACACCCTTTCCAATCTGATTTGGCAGTTATGAGATGGTGGGATTGGTGGGGCAGTACGCAAAGTAAGCAAGTGATCATAGTGACCAAACATTCGGTAGATAATGAGATTTAAAAAAAAATCTATAACAAAAAGGATAATGAAAAATGGATTATTTTTGTTTTACCAAATATTTTTTTACGCCTTTACCCAACACACATCGCAATATGGCTAATGATAAAAAAAACACCCTGTATATAGACAGGGTGGAAATTATTTTTGGGTCAGTAAGGGCAGCTACCAGATCCAGAGTAGCTCCGCGAATATGGTCTTATAAGACCTTCCTCGATTTTAAATTAATGAAAATCGGCGTTTACTGATTTTAGAAAAAACATATAGGTTGCGAGAAAATTGTCATTTTTGATAAACTTTTTTTAATGCCAATCGATCCTGTTTCTGTTCAGGATCAAAAGCTTGTATGGGAACAAAAAAAATTTAATGGCTAGAAAAGCCGCAAATCGAGATAATGAATATAGCTAATGTTTCCACACAGTAGGTATTATTGTCATTTAGCATAGGAGGACTAATTATCGTGACAGATGATGCAATGCAATTAAACTTTCACTTTTTTTCCATAGTAAATGTATAAAAGCAGTTTTCTTGAAATTTTGGCTTTTTTATACATTGCTATAAGTTGACCCCTAAGAAACTATTGGTACTGGATATAAATGAAATCTAATGACATAAAAAAATTAAGCTTGAAAAAAATATTTTATTACATTCATACAATTTGTATGGTAATATTGGGAATTTTAAATCTCGATTTGCGGCTTTTCGAGCCGAAAACTTTTTTTTGGGTCTATACAAGCTTTTGATCCTGAAAATAAACAGGATCGATTTTTTTTCTAGTCTGTAGACGTGTCCCACTGCTGGGCAAATGCCTCTCCCTCAGATCTCCACAGCTCCCGGTTCGGTGCCAAGTCTGGCCAATTGTTGGTGAAGGCGTCCAAGTCGTCCCGCTATCTCCGCCTGGGCCTGCCTCGTCCCCGCCTAGTTTGCGCCATCCACTTGGTGGCTGTAATAACCCACCTTTCTGGATGCATGCGGTAGACGTGGTCAGCCCAATCCCACTTTAGCCTGGCAGTCTTTTCACCACGTCAGCTATGCGTGTTTTGGAGCGCAGCGTATTGTTCCAGATCCATCGTCGTTACACCTAAAATGCTGCGCTCCATTGCTCGCTGCCAGACCTTCAATTTGGACGTATGACTTTCGGTGAGTGACCATGTTTGGGCACCGTAGGTTAGGACGGGCAGGATACACATGTCGACTAGTTTGCGCTTCAGTGACATTGGAAGGTCACCCTTCATTAGCTCTTTCATGGACCAGTAGCTCTTCCAGGCATTTTTAACACGGCGTTAAACTTCCTTGCTGAAAGAGACTAGCTGGCCCAAGTAGATATACTATACTCATCGACATTCGACATAATGTATCTGTCTGCCCGTCTACCTCGACCCTACGTTTCGTGCTGTTAGTCATCACCTGAGTCTTTGTGCGATTCATATGAAGTCCAACTTGAAGGCTTGCGTTGTTCAGGTCTTGGAGCATTAACTGGATCGATTGGTATAAAAAAAGTTTGTCAAATATGACAATTTTCTCGCACCCTGTATGTTTTTTACAAAATCTGTAATTGCCAATTTTCATTAATTTAAAATCGAAGGAAGGTTTTCTAAGACCATTTTCGCATAGCTACTCTGGATCTGGTAGCTGTACTTACTGACCCAAAAATAATTTCCACCCTGTATGTGTGTAAACAATAGATAAGTGCGAAAAAATGGTTATTTTTGAAAAACTTTTTTTTTTATGCCAATCGATTCTTTTTCTGTTCAAGATCAACAAAAAATCTACTTGGATTTTTCTCTACTCTTATAGTATGTTAAAAAGACGCGGAAGATGAACTAAAAAAAATGTACTTCGTTTTTGGCGGAATTACCCCTGAAGCCAGATCTCCTATTCTAGTAGTACCTACTTACAGTTTGAAAGTAAATCGTCTATGACAGACGGCCATAACGAATCTATAAGGTTTCCGTTCTTGTCATTTTGGCTATGGACACTTTAAATCGTCCTATTGAATTTTTTAAATGAATTATAGAATTAATGGACGATTTATTGTTTTAGAGTAAGCTATCCTACTAATGAAACGCAGTCAATGAGTCTACCCCATTAAATGAGGCAACGTAATTCCTCTGGCAAATGAAACCGCCTCAGACAATGTGTATTGACACAGCTTTCTGCTAGTCATCGATTTCTAAGAATGAACCGAACAAAACTACAATAAGATGTAATAATAATAATACTCACACAGTATATTATGATCATCCTCCAACTCATCAAACCCGCGCTATTACACCTTACAGTAGTTTTGTCACCAAAGGCATACTTACTAAAGTTCAGATCAATTGGGCCTATAGAGACCTTTCAATTCTTCATCAGGTCAGGTTCATCTATTGTATTGTTATCGAAGTTAAGTAAGCATACTTCTCCTCTCACCATAATCGGCCCACCAAAATTTGGTTCAATTAATCGTTGCAATATTTGTAAGCATACGTATGTACATAACGTAGGCACAGCTACTAAAGTCGGTATGTGATTTTTTTTTTTGTATTTTAACGCCATTTTGAACCTTTCTAGAAGACTATCTATAATAGTTCAGGATTTATGAATTTTATCATCATATCATCATCATCAGTCTATGATAGTCTACTGCTGGACTTAGGCCTCTCCTTTTAATTACGCGTGTGGACGGATTAGGAGGCAAATGCCTATAATCGCCACGCTGGGCAAGCGGATTGGCGATCGCAGTAATGTTTCCACTATGATGACGCTGCTGCCCATCTTCAATCTTTTATCAAATAATGGTCAGTGACACTTCAATCCCTTAGTCGACTCTTACGATACCCGCAGGAGGAGTTGGGGTGGTGACAAATGTATTCTTACTGCTGTCACCACACGGCCAATTAATTTTAGCTATGTGATATCATACATTAGCGGGTTCGAATCCCGGCTTAACCATGAAATAATTCAGAATGCAATTCAACTTGTTTTTGTAAATCGAAATAATGTCTTCTTTCAGTAAGATGTTCCTTTACAATAGGTAATTAAGGTATTTTTTCTCCGACGTCGCGATATTTTTTTTCCATACAATTGTTTTTCAAAAAAAAAAAGAATGCTGTTTTATTTAGTTTTAAACATAAAAGGAATCTTCTTTCAGTAAAATATGCTATCTATGATATTTAAGGTACTTTCCCTCCATGTGGCATCGCCGTGGGACGCCCTGTATAATAGATCAGTACATACGAGTACAGGCTGCTCGCGAGCATTGCGAGTTGCGACATATTTTAATGTTGTATTCCTAGCCATATTTAGAGTATTTAATGTTATATGATTTGGCTTGGATTAGAGATAATCAACCCTTTTTCGAATAAGTTCGAGTTGTGATAATACTGATAATAAATACTCAAATATTTAATGCCTTCGCTGGGACTTGAACCCGGATCCTCCAGCATCATAAGCACATTCACTACTAAGTAGGCTACGGAGAAGGCTGACTAATAATATAACTTATCTAACTTTTTTATTATAGGAACCAGGAGTTGCCAGAGGAAGAGCATGAATTTATTATAGAGAAAGGTACTAGTCATGTAAATAGTCCAATTACAGGGCGACGGATAATTAATGTACAACATTTCCTGGATCAATTAGCTAAGATCAATGATCATGGCCCATAATTTGGATGTATTTTTTCTTATATGAAAATTAAATCTGAAAAATGAAAGGGACTGCACTCGAAATTTAATTTTCGGTGTGAAATGTGCAAGAGAAATTTAATGTCAGTTCTGATGAACGCTGCGATGATAGTATGGATGTAAACCATAAAGCTGTTTCAGCTATGGGCTAATGCATGATGCGATGATAGTATGGATGTAAACCATAAAGCTGTTTCAGCTATGGGCTAATGCATAAATTGCATGTTTATGCATTGTTTATTTAGTACCTATATTATGACATCAAATATTTAAATTACTGAATGTAATAATTTTTTTAGGATCTATTTTTTTCTTTTAACTGTTTTTGTCTGTTCTTCAATTTACAGTTGTAATTGTGTATAATAAATAATAAAAGTCTTAATGTTTTACCTATGTGCATTTTTATTTTTATAATGAATGCAATTTAATTTAGTAAAATAAGCTCCCTAAAACCTGATAACTGCTGGTAAGTCACATAATAATTATACAGATGTAATGCTTAATTCCATTCATTTGGCTTTTCACGGAAACTACTTCACCAAACATTACACCGAAGCGAATTCTGTAAATGTCAAATTAGTATGGACTCGCAAATGTGCGTCGTTGGCACTGTGCATGTGCAATCGTTGGTGGACTCTTGTGCGTTTGACGCACACAGCAGTGGGAAAGTTGAATGTCTACGAAAAGCTGGTGGTAGTGAATACTTAGGGCCTATAATCAACAGTATCGTGTTCCGATCAGAAAAATAGTTTTTTTTTTAATTATAGTGGACAACAAGACGTGGGTTTGCCTTACCAGTTGGTCAAACAGGCATACTCTCGAACCAAGTCAATTTTGTTCTTCCGCGGATTTTTTTCTCTTACTATTTCCTAATCAGAATACGATGCTGTACAGTCGCCATCTGATATAGCAGAGCGGCCAGGGTACTCATAAATATCTGAGCAGGCCTCTATTGGCATGCTCAGATATTTTTGAGTGCCGTGGTCGCTCAGATATATCTGATGGTGACTGTAACAAATTGATTGATCTGTATTGAAAATCCATTTTCAGTACCTACAGATTTTTGCCGCACTAGTGCGAGAACTATTATATACCTATAAAAATATTTTTCATCACACTTGCTGTCTAAGCGCGCCATGGCTTGCGCGCGTAGCGGGAGTAATAGAAAAATCAAATTCCCTAGAGAGTAATAGAAATGTCAGTACGTCATTTAATAATATTATGAATAAAACTTATTTTTTGGTTGGCAAGTGTGATGAAAAACATTGTATGCATCACGGTCGGTAAGCGGAATACTAACTCGAGTCATAAAAGCCCTCCGCCTAATGGCGTCGGGCTTCTAACACTCTCGTTAGTAATTCCGTACTTACCTCCCTTGATGCACAATGTACTATTACACGCATTGGTTACAAGCCCGATATATTAAATCTGTCTTTTGCATTGCATTGAGACGACTCGAAAAGACAAGGATAGTCTTATAAAATCTATCCCTCTCTATCTTTTTTACCATCTAGTACTTTGACAAGTGTAATTATTCAAAAGAGGTAGTAATAAATTACAAACTCGGCCGCTTTCATTAAAAAAATCACCAAGGGTCAATGACCCCGCTCGGTAAAATGAGGTAGTTGTGCGTGAAGTGCGCGTGTGTGCGAAATGGGGAAATTTGACAGAATCTCTAAAATTTCCCACATCTATCCGACCCTTAATGTGAAACTACCTGAACAAGCTTCTATAAGCTTGCTGCTTTTACAAAAACACAGTATTCGCCCCACCATTTCAGCAACAGATTGAATTTCTCATGATGTGCAAAACTCATTTACGAAATGACAAGAGAAATTGCTGCTGCCATTTTGCTTTGCTTTCTCGAGCTGCGCAGTGACATTTAAGTTCGTATCTAGATGAGCCCAGATTATCTCTCCCAGCCATCTGTGCGGTACTGGACTGGCTTTTATCTATTTATTTATTGTCAAAGTACTTAATGTTTCTTAATGAGTTTTAGTCACGTTCCGCGTTCGATTCTGGTAGTTTTCAGCCACTGCAAACCTATCCATCTAATATTCCGCAGCGGTTAAAGACGAAAATCTTTGAGCAGTGTGTGTTGTCAGTGAGGACATACGATACTGACGCGTGGTCGTTAACGATGGGCCTCATAAGAAGGCTCAAAGTGACCCAAAGGGCAATAGAGAGGGCTATGCTTGGTGTTTCTCTGCGAGATCGTATGAGAATTTATGCCATCCGCAGCAGAACCTAATTAACCGATATAGCTATTAGAATCGCTAAACTTAAGTGGCAGTGGGTGGGGTACGTAGAACCGATGGCCATTGTGGCGGAAAGGTTCTCGAGTGGCGGCCACGTACCGGAAGGCGCAGCATGGACAGGCCTTCCACAAGGGGGACTGATAACCTGGTGAAGGTCACAGAAGTCCGCTTAATGCGGGTGGCGCAGGACCAGTTGTTATGGCAATCTTTGGGGGAGGCCTATGTTCAGCACTGGACTCTTTCGGCTGATATGATGATGATGATGGTTAATTACCGTAGAATGGCCATACCGTCTATTTCGCGATACAACTACAATTTTCATGTTTACAAAAACTATGTCCTCTTCTGGGACTTAAAATATCTCTATATCAAATCTGAATTCCAGGACATATACTATCCATACGATAATACCGAATTTCGTGAAAATCGTTTACGTAATATTGACGTAAAAGCGTAACAGAAAGATTTATTTTCGTATTCATAATATTACTAGAGAGTATTAGCAAACAGGTTTACATTTTAATCTAAACTTGCAAATAAACAAGCTTCATCTAATCTCCTTAACATTATCATTACCAGTTACCGTTGTCCAACCCAGTATGGTCATTGGTCGGTTACCCTACAACGTAGATTCCCAAAGTGGTCCCTGCTCTTCTCATCTCATCTGACTCTTCTCATTTTTACGCGACTATCGAGCTTAAAATACTACCGAGATTTTTATCACAATGTTGTATTGACTTCTTATTTAAGCTATATTATTTATATTAGAAAAACCCTAATTTCAAAACACAAATCTAGCAAGTCTTCTTGAAGAACTCGAGTCTTATTGAAGAACTCGAGTCTCTGTAATATTGTAAAACAACTCAAGTTTTGACTACATTACAGTAGTCCTTAAAACTGGTTCGAGTCTTAGAATGAAGGACTCAAACGACTCGAGTCTTTATCAAAACTACCCCCACGGGCACTGACCTCATCTGCGAAGAATTCGGGGGGGCGCTGAAGCTGCCTAAAAATAATAAAATACTCCACAAAGGTCAATATGACTCCCTCCAACTCTTTCCGTGGGTGTCGTGAGAGTCGACTAAGGGATTGAAGTGTCACTGACCATTAATTAATTGATGATGTGCAGCAGTGTCATCACAGTGTACACACTACTGCGATCGCCAACCCGCTTGCCCAGCGTGGCGATTATGGGCATTACCTCTATTAAGAGTCATTAGTTCATAATCATTTATAACGATGAATTGTTTATTATTTATAACAATGTTAAAATAAATTATTTATTTTTTATTTCACCTGTATTGTACCTGTAGTTACAAAAAATAATAGTACAAATGGTGAACTTAATGCCTGGTAGAGAATGCCAAACTCTACCAGTCAACTATTGGGTAAAACAGAAATCCCTGAAATTACCCTGTTTTAGGAGGCGTTCTCACGCAAAAGTTTGGGAACCTATGCCCTATTTCCGTTAGCTAGACAACTCAGCTAAGTGCTTAGCGCTTCTTAAACAATTTACATTTAATAGTGTTGTTCATTTGCATATCGAAAGTGGTTGAAGCGTACTTGTAATGTATCCAAATGTTTATAAACAGTTGTGGCCCACGCCTTACGTCATGAGCTCTTGTGTAGACACGGATTAATGACGTCACATGTGCTGTGATCTGTATCGAAATGTAATTTTAAGAGTGGCTGTGTCAACGTGACGTCAAAATAGTACATTACGACACAAGTGCGAAAAACAGGTAATCCGAAACGAGTGGCGATGCTTTAAAACATGACCGAAGGGAGGGTTTTTAATCGACACGAGTTACGAATTTCCTTTCCGTGTCTCGTACGACGTTTTTTAGTACAGATGGCCCTCCGAAGAATTACAATTATATATACTTGTACATGGTAAGTATCCAGTTTTAAATCATACTAATAGTTTATATTATTGTCGTAGTCCCTACGAGTAAACATAGACACATAATATATGTTTACTGCCGCATTAAACTCTTGGTAGTAAAGGTAGCTATGCATGTCTCAGAACCGCACTCGGATAAGCTTTGATCTGCCCCGATTTACGATACAACTTGCCATTCACGGATCTGTCGCCCGCGTTTCCTTATATCTCTCTAATTTTAGTATTAATTTGCCCCTCAAATTGAGCTGTAAATTTGTTAGTAGGAAACTATATTTTCTCATATATTAATGGATTGGAACGTGCTCTTTTATCTGTGAGTATGTTGGACTGTGTTATAGAATACCAAACTAAGGGCTTGCCCATTAATCACGTCATACTGTATTGGGGGAGGGGGGTCATCGGACAAATCACGTGTAATTTTTTGTTATTCTCTGGTGAACCGAAGTAATAAAAAACCGGCCAAGTGCGAGTCGGACTCGCGCGCGAAGGGTTCCGTACCATTATCAATTTATCATTAAAAAAATACAGTTAAATCAACCTACCTCAAAAACTATAAGAGATAATTTAATCAAACCAAAAATCGTTGATAGAGTTTATTAATGTACGTAACATATATTTTTTTTTAGAATTTTATATCGCGAAGTTTAAAAAATAAAGGGCGGGGACACATTTTTCAGACTTTGAGAGCAGATATCTCAAAAACGATTTGCTTAAATTAAAATGAGATATATAAACCTTTATATCATTTTCAAAGACCTTTCTATTATCACCCCACACACTTATATACAACTAAAAAAAATGTTCTATCCTTCAGTTACATGTATGGAGGGCCCCCACCCCAATGATTTTTTTTACAATATAGTATCATAATGCTGTAGCGGTTCATACAACACATCCTTACCAAATGTCGTTACTGTAGCATTTATAGTTTCCGAGTAAATCGGCTGTGACAGACGGACAGACGGACAGACGGATAGACGGACAGGACGAATCTATAAGGGTTCCGCTTTTGCCATTTTGGCTACGGAACCCTAAAAACGACTTAAAATTTTGCCTTGAACTTCGTACTTCGGTAGCGACCCCTAATTTTTGTTTATAATAATTGAAAAAAAAACAAATATGGTTTACTTATCAAATAAAAAAAAGAGATGGTGCCCCATTAAAAATGGCAATCGGGAGAGCAAAGAGTTTCTTTATTGGTCCGCTAACTTACCCAACACAGTATGGGGAATATTCCCAAATGGAAACTTTCACCATAGTAAGATTGGGAAATTACCGGGAACGACCGGGACTGACCTGTCGCGCGTAGTGCCTAAAAAGGGCTTGTACATAAATCACGCGAGGTCCTATATAGGGGGGGAGGGGGTCCAAAAGCCTGCTAGGTGATGTTTGGTGAGTTTTCTTAAAAAGTAGCCGAAAAAACCTCGCATGCATGAGCCCAAACTAAAAATACGTGAGTTTAACTGTGTAGTTGAATAGAAGTTTATTCTCTGAATAAGTCATAAATTTAAAGTAACGCGAAACGATGTAAAAATAAATTACCCTTTGTAGTTGTGAGAGCTGGAAGCCGGAATAAAAGCGAACCGCGGTTGCCCGAAAACCTGAGATTCTTTATGTGGTTGCTTTGATTTGAGCGAAGCAATAAAAGACAGGAGGAATCTTCCAAAGTTATAATTAACATTCTTGCCTGTGTCCGGTACAGGGGGGTTACCATGACTTACTAATGCGGTTCAGTTTAGGTCGAGACAAAGGGACAAGGCGTATATCACTGTTCCTTTCCCTGAGCGTTACTTTACTATCGCAGTCCAGATACGTTGTCGTTAGAACAACTTCCAACGACCACGAACCCTTTAGTGTTCGAAACGTCGGGATGTATTCAATTTTTTTTTGTCATCCTCCGTAGCCTAGTTTGTAGTGACCCTGCCTACGAAGCTGGAGGTTCCGGGTTCGAATCCCGGCGAGGGCATTATTTGTGTATTTATTTAACACAAATATTTGTTCCTTGATCATGGCTGTCTTTATGTACTCGTATCTATCTATTAAATATATCGTCGCCTGGTACCCACATCACAACCCTTAATTGAGCTTACCGTGGGACTAGGTTGATTTGTGTAAGATGACCTAAGATATATATTTTTTATATTAATTTATATACGCGATATAATCCATTTTAAATAGTTTTATTTCTTGAGTAACATCATAACCGAAGAAAATATTAGGTTACTTAAATTTAATTTATGTATAAAAATGGTTCAGTTTTTAAAGTACTTAACCAAAGAGAATATTACGATATATTTTTTTATTTAAGTATGAGTACCATTTTATGATCCATTTATCTAAAGCCAACGTATAACTATTAGAGGAATCGGTGTAGGTAGTGTACATTTGAACACATTATGTTTTTAGGTAGGTAACTGTTACATACTATAACGGCAAACACATTCCACTTTACTTTTACGTCTAAATGAGATCACACCAACCTATACTTATCTATCGAGGTTGAACATACGAGTTGTAAATATTATGTTTAATGTTTAACTACCTTCGCTTTGCATGTAACGTAATGGGTTAGCAATCATAGCGTTCAAATTTGAAGTAATTTATTCTTGATATTTGCCAATTTGAAATAGTTTAGTAGGTGATTGGGTTATTATTTCACGTTTAGCTTTCATACTATGAATACCAAATAGGGAAACATAATAGGCCATGCATGCTCAGCAGGCTTAGCACATGATTGGTGCGACAGTATGTCGCCGCGAGATCTCCCGTCCTTCACTAGCTATGTTAACAAAAGAGGGACGGATAGACTATCTCGCGGCGAGATACTGTCGCGCCAATCATGTGCTAAGCAGCACAGGAGCTTTCAAATGTCTCAAATTGTATTTGAAATTAGAGTTTACAGTTCTGAAAATGATTCTTTACAATACGTCATTGAATTTTCTAATACAAAAACATGATTGAAAATAATTATAATTATTTTAAAAGTTTAAGCCTTCTTTATCACTAAAATTGGTTGTACGTATGGCTAAAAATTTAAATTTGTTATCCTGTAGAGCGTTATATTCCTGTCTTTTATGTTGGGCTTGAATAACCCGAAAGACTTTACCAATGCATTTTTAATGTCAAAAGAAGTGTATATATTTTATGACATAATTATGTCATTTTCGGACAACAAAAAAATGTTTTTATCTTAATATTGCAGTGACATTTGGAATTGTTTTATACGTGAAATTGTAATAAATTGTAGGGAAGGACTCTTTTTTCAAGGTATTAGATTTTTTTTTAGTTTAACATTTTTCTGAAACTTTTTTCTCATTTTCTCTAATTTTAATCAGTGAGTATGTCAAGATGAAAACTGTTAGTGTAAGAATTTAAAACGCAGCTTTCAGTGACTTATGATGAAAATAGTTTATTGAAAAACATGTCATTATCTCTGAAACTAAACCGAATTCAGAAAAGTTCTTATGACATTATAGTCTCAAAATGTGATCAGGAATAGGTCTTCAAGTTTGTCGGGTTACTCGAGCCCGCTAAAAGTTATATATTGTAAGTTATACAGGATGTTCCACGAGCCACTGAAAACCTTGAACGGGGTAATTTAGTAGGCTATACTGAACAACTTTTATATGGGGCCAATCACGAAATCTAAAAAAAAATTGTCTTTTTCGTACATTTTGACCGATTGATCACGACATTTTATATGAAAAAGGCATTTTTTTTTTGAGATTTCTGGGTTAGCTCTATAGTAAAAGTTATTCAGTTTAACCTACCAAATCACCCCGTTCAAGGTTTTCAGTGGCTCGTGGAACACCCTGTATATGTCTAGATGACGGACGAATCGCCTTAAATACCTATATACTATGTACCTTAATGATATTACAGGCGAAAATTAAATACCAATTTAGCGCCTGTAACAGTTTCCTCGAGAAATAACGAGGAAAGAGACAGATAAGAAAAATAATTTGCCTTAAATATATGGGGCACCCGGATCCGATTTAATGCGAGACGATAAATCAGAGAAGTTGTTGTTTTGCATACAATATGTAATTATGAATTCGGTCGAATGCAACCATGGTCAGTGGCCAGCTGTGTGCTGTGGACTGCGGGTGAAATATATCTGCAATTTTTATATGTGGAATAGAAAAAATGCTCACATAGTGCCGTGTTCCTGAACGTGCAGTTAGACCAAACGAGCATTCGCTCATTCTATCCCCACTCTACGAAATTCGTTCGTTACACAAAAAGTGTAGTGTGTGTCGTAGAGTGGGGGATGCAATAAACGAATGCTCGTTTGGTCTAATGCTAAATGCTAGAGCTGCTTCTTTAATTAATTAATTTAGTGTTATTCTTTTTTTTCCTATTTAGGCCAGTCTCCGTGTTGCTTTCCTTTCACACTCACCTATGTAAGAATTTACGAGTGCAACAGAGAGGCAACACGTCTTTACATGTTTTCTTTGTCAGTCATTGTCATTACGCTCGATACATTTTAGAGTAGAATATTTTATGTATCCTATGTAAGTATATGTGAAAATTTTGAATGCTTTCTCAATTTTCTTTATTGTTGTGGCCCGTGTTCTCAGAGGAAGGACTTTGTTAGACCTTATTGACTTTGTCTTTCTACTAGGTCTAGATTAAAATAATATATGGTTACTTTATGGTGTATTGTACTTTATGTCTATAGTGTATTTTATAAGGGACGCTTTTATATAAATAAAATACACTGATATATTTTTTGTTCATAAACTTTGGTAAACAGAATCTTCTGCTTCAAAAAGGTTCAAAAATATATTTCAAGTTATGAGATGTAGGTATGATATTTTCCATTTTGTATGGAGGTAACGAAAAGGACAGTGATAACACTGATAACATAAATGTATAAAAATTACCATACTTTTTTTCTTGTTGCCTGGTAAAAATAATACAAGTGATCCTAACTTGAATAATATAAAACTAATGACAAAAAACTCTCTTACTTAGTACTTGGTACTCGTAGGTTCTTTTTCGAAACCGTTAATACTTATCTTCACTATAAAATCAAAACGACCTTACCTCATAACTACTGAATGCACTTACACTTTCTACTGCAGAAGTTAATGCCATGTTTTATTAGCTATACAATTATGCAATACCTAGTAAGGAATACGGGTATTAAATATATAAGTTGTACTATAAATTATGGGATATATGATAAGTAATCCGGTATTATCTAGTGAAAGCCTCTTAGCGATGAAAATAAAAGTTATACCGAACTAGTTCGTTATGACTTTTATATCATCGCTATATTTACAACCAATGTTTAGGTACCTTAGTTTGCTCTCATCGTTGACAAAAATGAAGTAATATGTGGCTATCCCAATAGTACAAAATTCTATGTTGTACTTTTACCAACTTGAACATTGCACAGAGGTCACGGTAGTAGCTAAAATTCGAATAAATTGATGATCTACTTTGACTGTTTTTTTAGCAAGGAGAGTAGTTTATACTACGTAGTTTTAGGAAACATAAAATATTTGGCATGTGTGGGAATAAACATATTTGGTATAAGCTTTCAAAGTTAATACTTATACTGCATGACGCTCAAACGCGTTATCTAAAAGTGCAATATCTACGCGTCGTTTTAAAATTGATTATGTACATGACTGTTTTAGTTAAAGCTATAATTATTTAAATGGAGGTACACAAGGGTATTTTCTATCGTTTTTAATAACATTTTATTATTTTCCCTGTCGCTTTTTTATTATAATATTTATTTTACGCGAGCCATCAAAACAATCAACGACGATTTCGATTTGAAAAATATTTCGAAGCTTTTAGTTTAGAAACCCTTCGAGTCCCTTAATGATTCATATGTCGTTTTGTAGCCTAGAAAGTGCTTTATCGTGAGCAAGTGATAATTCTACCGAAGATTGCCGAAGGTCTTGGCGGTAGCCTTTTTACGAAACTGAAAATTAAGGACAAATAAGCATACCTGGGATAACTCGGGGCATTTATACGAAAGTGATGTAGCAAAATATTTTATCGACTAAAAATATATCGATGTTATTGTGAATGACAACATCAAAATGTTATTCGGTATAAATAAATATTAGGTACTTACTCTTCAATTAAAATACAAAATAACTTTAAACGGGTAGTTACGCGTTTATTTTAAAATAGTTTTCAAAATCTACAATTAATATTTAAATATCAATATTTAAATTGTCATTTTGATTAAAATGACATCTGCATACTAGTTTTACTATCTGAAGAGGCCCGATATCAGATAATTATGACATTGAACCTCTGTACTGTAATCGAGAATGTTCGATAAGCACATCTTTTATTATAATTACATCGACATCTTTTTAATCGATATCAAATCCCTATAACTTGCCCCCAGTTATCCCAGGTATGCAAATAAGCGTACTTAATGATTTTTAAGAGCGAGGAGGGAGGAAATCAATTGCTCGTTCTCACGTAACTTGTTTTTAGGGTTCCGTAGTAAACTAGGAACCCTTATGGTTTCGCCATGTTCGTCTGTCCGTCTTCCGCACCATAGCTCAATGGCCGTTAGTACTGTAGTGTGGGATATCGTTGAATTGGTCTTTCAAAAAGAATAAGGGGGCCAACAGAAAGTTTTTTACACACAAAATTTCAAGAATAACAAGTAACACTGATTTGCTCATTAGATTTTTGCTGACATCCGATCTATACATAACTGGTTTACGAAATTTACCTCACAAAAAGTAGGAATCTTTGTTTAAAGCTTGTATTTCGCTTATTACAGATCAAATACAAACTGAATATAACATTACGTACTGTTGTTTAGACTTTTATTGCGACTTTTGAATTTTAAGCACTGTTCTTTGAACGCCTGACCACTGTGCATTGTCACGCTGACATTTACTCCAGATTTAATCACTCCGAATATGTCACATAGAACCGTGTCCGTGTAATATCGGGGTAGCTATGTAACATTTCGCTGCCTTAATATTACAGAGTTCTATGTAACATTTTTGGGGTAGTTTAATTTGGCGTTTGAGTGTCAATATGACAATATTCACATTTGAAGCTGAGCTCAACATAGAACCTTGTAATATTCCCCAATATTAGATAAAAACT
>JALPQI010017449.1:0-14877 GCA_025490895.1 Thaumatotibia leucotreta | reverse complement strand
GATTATAATAAAATTTTCGTTAATTGTAGACATGAACTTGTACTACATAGAAGTAATTCAGTTTTAAATAGCGTCGTAATAGATAAAGGTGATAAAGTTCAAATAGATATCCATAAAATCCAATGGCGTGTACCACACATTAGAGTTTCTGATCGTAATAGATTATTATTACTTAAATGTTTGGAAAAAGATCGTGCTATACAAGTAGCGTTCCGGAATTGGGACTTATATGAATATCCACTTTTACCTAAAACAACAAAACATGCATGGTCAATAAAAACTGCTTCCCAGTTAGAAAAGCCCAGATATGTTATATTAGGACTACAAACTGATAGAAAACTGAACAAGTTAAAAAATTCCTCTGTATTTGATCACTGCAATATAACTAACGTTAAGTTATTTTTAAATTCACAGTATTTTCCATATGATCCACTTAATTTAAAATTTAGTGAAGATAAATTTAGTATATTATACGAAATGTATGCTAATTTCCGTCAGTCGTATTATGGCCTCAGTATCGATCCTCTGCTTGCCCTGAACACTTTTGGGAGAAAAACTCCGCTATTTGTTATTGACTGCTCAAGGCAAAACGATTCATTAAAAACTGGACCAGTTGACGTTCGACTAGAAATCGAGTCCTCAGAAGACATACCTGAAAATACGACAGCCTACTGTTTGATTATAAACGATCGTCTTGTCGAGTATAAACCTCTGAGTAATATAGTTCGGAAATTATCATGAATGTGATTTTGGATGTTCAAGGATTTAAAAATGATAACAATCAATTTATACCCAAAGAAATAGCTATTATTTACCAAAACAGTTTTCTTGTGTTGCTCATCAGACCACCGCATCCGTTCTATGCCTTAACAAAGAAAGAACGTTTACAAGTCTCATGGGTCGAAAAATACAGAGGAATATTATGGAATGAAGGCTATGTACCATACTTTAATTATAAGAATTTGATTGTGGACTTCTGTAAAAATAAACACATTTATACAAAAGGTTATGAAAAAGTGCAGTGGGTGAAAGAAATAACAGAATGTAATAACATTTATAATTTAGAATATTTTGATTGTCCTAATTTAAAGACTTTATGTGAAAAATATTCAACTAATTCTGATATTCAAAATTGTATATATCATACTAATGTTTGTGCTTTTAAGAATGTATCATGTATGAATAAGTGGTGTATAGAAAATAATGTTTTTTTTACAAAATAAAGTATGTTTATGATATTATACATGTGGTTTCTTTTTTATATTATATATGACCCATAAAACACAATACTATTATCAATAATTTTAGTATCAAACCTAAAGTCACTTGAAGCAAACGCAACTGAATAATAAATAAAAAATGGACTTCAATGTAGGAGATAGAAGACAGTGTTGAAGTTATTATTGATCAATGTCATCTACACGGACGTCACATAAGCTCGAAATGGTTTCATTAGACATATACGATTTTCATAAAATATTAAACATGAATGTATTTGGAAAAATAAAATACATATTTGGAAACAAAAAATATCATTTAATCAATGATTATCCTCAGAAAATTACCACAAAAATATACACATGGGATATACTATCCGATGATGAAAAAAGGAACACGAAACTTGAAGTGTACTATGAGACTAGTGATTGTGATACAAATTACTTTATACTTGTTAAAAACCCCACGAAAGCTTTACGAATCGAGTTGGCACATGACGAATTCCATGATTTATTACCATTCCTGAAACCCTGCTTGAGGATATAAATGAAGGTTGAATATTTTACACGGCTTCATTTGAGAAAATGTCTTCATCCGACGTAGAACATGTTTTCGGTGATAAATAAAAAAATGGACTTCAATGTAGGAGACACTGTTGAAGTTATTATTGATCAATGTCATCTACACGGACGTCACGATGTTAAACTAATAAACACTGAACACTATTGTGGTGTTTTAATAACTAACTGTTATTTTAAATCTAAGCGAATGCGTATATATTATACTGGTTTGCGAGTATCAGCGCGAGTAATCAGAAAAGATAAATGTTTCGTAGACTTGGTACCATTGGTGTAAATAAATACAATATTCGAATGGATAAATGCTACTTCTGGAGTAAAATGTCAGCTTGAATCGATTCAAATTAGTGTTCCACTAAATGTGTATTTGAATGATAACTTCTTGAATCGATTCAAATTAGTATTCGAATGTGTATTTTTGGTGCAGCTGGATCTTATCTGATCCAGCTGCACCAATAATACACTACTGTTACGTAAGCGGTCTAGAATCAACATAGAATCAACATTGTACTAGATATTAAAAAAAAAAGAGTTAATAAAAAAAATTGAAAATTATAGTCGATTAGTCATGATGACGTGACGGCGGTGTGTCACATTGACAATAGTTTGATTCGTTTTGTCACTATAACCATTTGTCAAATGTTAATGATAATGACAGCATATTGTTGAGAGATAGTAGCTTTCCAAAAGAAAAATTAAATGGAATAAAACCAAAAAAGGGAGTACAAAAATATGATTGAAGGGCTATGCCGGACCAATCAGTTTTAGACACGCTAAAGGGACAAAGTATTAGTCCGGTCTAGCCAATAAATATGAGTATATGTTGATTGAAAGATGTCGGGTCGGACCAATCATTTCGCTAAAGGGAGAAAAACAATAATGTCCGGTCCAGCCAAGGAAAAGGTACGTTTTGATTGAAGGATACCGGACCAATAACTCCGCTAAAGGGGCAAAAAGAACAATGCCCGGACTAGCAGGTAAAGAAGAAGTGACTCCTCCAGTGTCATTCAGAAGGATCTAAGAGGCTAGTCCTGACGTTCGGGCCAGGCTAACCTGATTTATCATTTGTGGTATCAAGCCAAGATAATTTATCAGTCAGGATGATCGAACAGTTAAAGTCATTCTTTCGATTCTGATATGCTTTGTTGTAAAGCTGCACGCACGAGGACGTGCGTATGTCAGTATGGCCGTGACGGCGGCGTCATCATGTAGAATCGAAAATGTGAAAAATATCCAATAGTAATCAATGTACAAAAACAACAGCTGCACCTGACCTGACCGATCAGGCGATCACGCCACTATGACGTCACGCCACCTGCACCCGCCCGGACCCTCTAAGTCCTATAAGTAACCTGACTGATGGTCGGTGGGGGCATTCTTGTCATCGAAATGGTCAGTTGCAGACGTAGTCTTATACGCTGTGTAATTTTAAGATTGATGTTTTAATATCGCGAATTGGTGAAGAATAAACCAGTACTCAAATACGAAGTTGGTAATTGTCTCATTCATTGGACCCTAAACCCTACTCTTATTATAATAACAGAAGAGACGCCAATGTTGTTGTTTTTGTACATTGATTACTATTGGATATTTTTCACATTTTAGATTCTACATGATGACGCCGCCGTCATATAATTAGCTGTTATATGACTTCATTTACAATAGTCATATAATAGCAACTGCGTTACGTTTACTCGACTTCTTCTCACAAGTCATAAGTCAGCCATATAAGTTTTTGCTACACGGCAAAAAAGTCATATAAGCGTTTTATAAATGTGTCTTTTTCAGCAACTTCTTATATGACTCTTAAGTCATATATGAAAGCCGTATAAACGTGTATATGACATCTTATACGACTATTATGCTATTGCTAAGTATAAGTTGGCTTTATACGACAGGTACTGTATAATTTGCGTTTATATGACTTTTATACGACATATTGCTGTATAAGCTGGCTTTATACGATAGGTACTGTGTAATTCGCGTTTATATGACTTTTATACGACTTATAAGCTGAGAAAGCTCGATGTTATATGACTGTTTTGCTAGTTGGGTTCCGCTCTGCTTTTTGGTAGTTAGCATGGAGCAAAACTCGACAATTACGGGGGGACTCCTCACCAGAACCTGTGGTGTGGAGGCTGACTGGAGATCCAGGGGGTGGGGTGTGGCTGTCATGAGCCATCGCTCATAATGGTGATACAGATTATCGTGCTACACATCACTTTACCCCTTGCATAAACGATTCAAAGCGACGTGAATTGCGAAGCGATTCGATGCAATAAAGTCGCGAGTGTACGCGATGCGATAGACTTGTCCTACGTGCACGCGAAAAGTCCTATCGGACATTTTCAATTAACAAAACAATACCTATTCGCGCGTCGCGTTTTGATAGCGTGGATGTATCAAACATAGTGATTGCGTTCGTTTCGCGTCGCGTCGCGTCGCCCGTACGCCGCGCCAGGGTTGGTCACGTTAGGACTTTTGTATTAGCTGGCGGCTGTTTGATTTTATCGCGTCGCGTCGTGTCGTGCTTTCGCAAGAGAATCGCTCACATAGGACGCCGCGTTAGGGACGCGTATACAGGGTGGCCCATTCAAATCGGTCAGTATAGGAAAGTCTGAAACTATAAGACATACGAAGATCTGTTCTTAGGAAGAAAGATCTAAGCACTTTGAGCTAGTTTA
Organism: Thaumatotibia leucotreta; assembly: GCA_025490895.1. Lineage (NCBI taxonomy): Eukaryota > Metazoa > Arthropoda > Insecta > Lepidoptera > Tortricidae > Thaumatotibia > Thaumatotibia leucotreta. The sequence continues at coordinate 10,397 of JALPQI010017449.1, read as the reverse complement.
GCTGACTTAAAACTTTACAGAAAACTGTTCAAGCAATAAGCTACACAAGTAAGGAATGTACGCCCCACGATAGTAACTTAGTAATTTCTATAACTTTGTTCTAAGTTGGGAGCCAGTTTCGAACACCTAATGAGAGCATCTCACATTTTGCATAGTTACGTAAGTTTTCTAGGTATGTAAGCATTTTAAAATAGTTTCGTAACATATGCAAATGACTTTGAAACAGTTTCAAATTTGTCTTTAATCAGTAAACCGAAAAGCAGGTAATAAAATTTTTCATAAGAAAATCAATGAAAGAAAGAGTAAATTACAGAACATTTATTTCTATATCAAATCACCCTTTTGTAGTTTGAAACTAAATTTGAAGGATATGAACTGTTATGAATTGGGAAATTTTAATGCTGATAATTAAAAGAATTAGTTAATATACGCGAGTTTATCCGTTTTCATAGTTTTATTTCATGAGTAATCCTCGCGGTAACCGAAGAAAATATTAAAAGAATTAGCTTAAAGGCCGCAACTATACATTTTGACAATGAACATACATAATGTCGTAGATAAAAAAATATTTTTATCCCTAATAAAATATAATAATTAGATTTTCAAAACAATATACATACTTACAAAGTTAGCAGGTAGGAACAGTCTCCAGGTTAGCAATCAAATCACAGTGACGAAGTCTAGTAATATATACACCGTGTCCAATAAATCCGAATACAGAACAAATATCGAATAAAAGAAATGGACAAAAAGTTACTACAGTTATTATTATGTTTTATGGACTTGGACTTATATACTATATTCACAACAAATATTTCGGAATAACTCCAACTATAACTTTTTTACCAGCCTCAAACGCGTTTCAAACGGATCTTACGCGGAACGCACCATTTTCTTCACATTTGACCCCAAATACCCCTGGTAACCTTTTTGAAATGATCAAAGTTCATGATTTTATAAAAAATATAGTCCTTAATGCATATATTACCGTTCAAAATAATCAAATACGCCTAAAGCTGGAGGACTGGACTGGGTAGCCATTCATGATTCGGCTAAAATAGTGCCAAAGTAGTCAGAAACCACGCTGGAACGCCATTTGTCGTCTGTGCTGGACCAGCGTCATGTTGAAACACGTAATACTCATTCCCAAGCACCCTTTAAACTTATGGGTACTTTTTTTCTCCAAAAATTCGGTTTTAAAGAATAAAAACGTTAATTTTAACGCTTTTATCTAAAAGTACTGAAGACAGTTTAACTCTCTTACATACTGCATCACACACCATGGCCGATGGTGAGCTCTGGAACCTAGGACCATTTTTCTGATACTCCGGAATGTGTTCTATACTTGGTACCCATAATCGACAATTTTGAACACTATGAGTCTGTTCTATCCCATATGGATTCTCGTAATAAAAATTAACTCGTCATCTGCGTGCCGAGCAAGTATTTTGTTGGTACTTTACACTCTGTATTTTTAGATACTGCGGGGATGACACATCCATTGTGGTTGTATTTTATTAAGCTGAATATACTCTTTACTTTAAATTAGTATTTGATTCCTATATTTTTAGAACTGAGGTAAAATAAATGTGTATTTGAACTTATTTGACACGGTATATGATACCTACCTAACTGAAGTCCCCACAAGGTGGACCGATGACCTGGTGAAGGTCGCAGGAGTCCGCTGGATGCGGGTGGCGCAGGACCGGTCATTGTGGCAATCTTTGGGGGAGGCCTATGTTCAGCAGTGGACGTCTTTCGGCTGATATGATGATGATGATGATATGATACAACTTGTATAATTCCTCAGATATATAAAATTCAAACGACACAAAATAAATACTTTCTAAAGAAGTGTTATTTCATTTCTCCTTTAAAATACTGATAATACTCACACTTGATAATGGAGACCTAGGCTCTACGAAACATGTGGCGCGTAGTACCTAAGTAAATACATGTGAGTTTATCCGTTTAAATATATTCCTAGGTATTCTACTATAGATAATCACGAAAGTTTATTTTTTTTATTTATTTGGAACACATATTACTATACACCGTGTTTTTTCCCGTAATTCCGTTAAATTTAACAGGCTGCTTGGTACGTTAATAGGAGCTACCTGGTATATTATAGCTTTTAGTCGAAGTCGAAAAAAATTTTTTTTTTCTTTTTCACACATAATAAATGAAATGGTACCTAATTGTGAGAGAACCTTAAGAATAACACAAAAGTTAATTTCAGGTGACTGACGGCACATGTCAAAATAAGTAGCATTAGGATGTAATAAAGGTTGGAATACACTTGTTCAGTCATTAAACTTATTTTTTTAATAACTCAATAAACAGTAAGAGTTAATGTACTAGTTTCATAGAGAAATTGATTATTTTTGACCTAAATAAGCTTGCCTTTAATTTAACGGAAATCAATAAAAACACGGTGTACCTCCTAGACCTAGTCATATTATAAGTAAATGTACCTACTACAAAAGACCTCGATGAATAAAATATGACACAAAAAGTTTACTTCACAAGCATAAATTAAGTGGTATAATGAACCTGCTTACGAAGCTGGAGGTTCCGGGTTTGAATCCCGGCGAGGGCATTATTTGTGTATTTATTTTATTTATCACAAATAGTTGTTCCTTAGTCATGGCTGTATATATATTATTTAAGTATCTATATATATATCGTCGCTAGGTACCCACATTACAAGCCTTAATTGAGCTTACCGTGGGACTAAGTCGATTTGCGTAAGATGTCCCAAGATATTTATTTATAAGCCAAAATGGAATAGGTACCTTATATGTATACATAATTAGAAGTGCATTAATTGTAGAAACAGCATTAACCCAGGTACTAAATCAACCAACCATCATTAGGTGTACTAAATCAAAATTACAAAAAATAGCTAATAGCTATTCTAGAAAACTGTAAAGTATTCTAATAGGAGGTGCAGGCATGTATTGCTTGCCCTTAGAGAATGGTCAAAGGCGCCTAGCCTTGTTAGGGATTGCATATACCCGAGAAATTTGACCGGTGGTTGCTAAGACCGAGTGGCCGAGGGGTACAGGCATCAGCCGCGAAAGCTGAGTACGTGGGTTCGATTCCCACGGACATTAGGTGATCTTGATCGTTTTTCTTTGGTATATGACATAATATTTATAATTTATACAAAAAATAGGTAGTTAAATTCCAATATTGAAAAAAAAAAGAACAAAATAATTATTTCGCGTGCCACGTTCTAGGTTTCCGTAGGTTCCGTAGTTACATAGCTAGTTTCTTACTTCTGGTACTTTCTATTGAAATGTTGGCACTATTGGAACTCCAAACTTACATTAATTAGCCTTACGTTACCCGCAGACGCGATACTGAAGTACGAAATGTCAAAACGTCGTAACCGACAACGTGGTCCTCGTATGTTACGCCATTTTGCATTTATGGTGCCTATGCACATCATTCGTCAATGTCATCACTCGATACATCATCGAGGCAGAGTGACGGCTATGGACAGTTTTGTATACATATGTTATGGCACTTGGTGCGAATAAACATGTCGAAATAAACTACAGTACCTACTTTTTTACCTCTACCAATGTTCTTTCCGCGTATCCTTCAATCACTTACTAAGTACTATTAGGTACGAGTAGGTACATAATTACGAGTACGAGTAGGTACATAGTACCCTTACAAAACTGCTCTACAAAAAAAGTCCTGAAATTTCGTTTACAAATGTGAATGATCACTTTCCGTTACTTGTAATTTCAATTTGTTGCCTATCAAAGTAATTTTGTACTGAAATTAGGGCAATATTTCATATTAGGCGTGTTATTCACCAGTCAATTTCTCTGCTTAGCGTAGGATTTAATAGTACATTGTGCATCAAGGGAGGTAAGTACGGAACTACTAACGAGAGTGTTTAATGACTCGAGTTAGTATTCCGCTTACCGACCGTGATGCATGCAATGTTTTTCATCACACTAGCCGAAAAAAAAAGTTTTATGACAAAATAGTATTAAATGACGTACTGACATTTCTATTATTCCCTAGGGAATTTCACTTTTCTATTACTCCCGCTGTGCATGCAAGCAATGGTGCGCTTTGACAAAAAGTGTGATGAACAGTATACGCCGTTAATGAGATAACTAAAATAACCACGACCAACAGCCAGTATTGATTTTCGTAGACATTCCACTAATTTCGAAAATGTCATATTTCATATTTTAAAGACAAACGGGTCTTAATCGCGTAAACTTACGTTTAATTATATCCTGACGTTTCGGGCATGATGTTTATGCCTGCGACCACGGGTGTAACGTCATACCCGAAACGTCAGGATATAATTAAAGGTAAGTTTACGCGATTAAGACCCGTTTGTCTTTAAAATATGAGTGATAATCGTGAAAGTTTAAATCAATATAATGTCAAATTTAATATAAAGTTATTCTTATTCAATGGGATGCCCATTATTCAGTATTATGTATTTGACTTTGATATTTACGCGTAAGGGCGTTCTATTATTGTCCGATTTGTAGTCGGATGTAGGATCCGACGCTTGTGAACAATGGCTCGCGAGGGTCCTACAGACGGAATGATAACCGTCAGTCGAAAGACTCGAAACGAAAGTAACATATCGAATATTGTGGGTATGTCAAATGAGGAGATGGATGGAACTCCGACTAACCCACTAAAACCACTACTGCGTGCCGGTTTCGAGGGAGCCAATGGATGCCCAAGATTCGGCCGCGGCGCAGATGTCAAAAGATCGAATTTCGTAGAGTAGGGGGATAGAACAGCGAATGCTCTTTTGATCTGCATGCACATTCACACCAAATCGGAACAGAGCATTCATTCTTGATCTTTCAGTGTTAACAAAATCTAGTTTTCAGCGTTTACACCAACATATCAACGATCAATAAGATGGCCAGCTATTCTTAGACTACTCTGTGACAATAAACCGTGACAGAGGCCCTTTACGCTCTAGTTTTAATTATGGATTACTAAACAAGTTCATATTTGCGCATTGTACTCACACGTAATCCAATCCGGGTCGGATAGTATGAAAGAGCTCTAATGCTACAATATTAACTCTGTTTTAACAAACGTGGGCGAGGACCTCAATAAAACCAGTGGCAAAACTAAAGTTACTCCCTTATCACCCGTTTCTCGCAATATAGTCCCTTACAATAAGAGATAGCGAAAACTCACTTGCAGTGAATTTCACTCATAATATTAGCACCGATTTTTAACCCACAAATGCTTTTATGCTTGAAAAGTGTAAATGAAATGAAGACAGGGAAGAAAATAATTCGTCATTCATCATTTCAGCCAAAAGACGTCCACTGCTGGACATAGGCCTCCCCCAATGATCGCCAATGTGACCGGTTCTGCGCTGCTTGCTTCCAGCGGTTCCCGCGACCTTGACCAGGCAGGTATGACCTTGAACAGGTACGAAAAAGCAAGATATGGCATTTAATTATTCTTCTTCTGCTTTTTCTACCAACGAATGTTAAAAATCATGGCATTAAAGTCGTGAAAATATGATAAGACACATAAACCATTTCTATATCTTTGACGTCGAACGTACATGAGCTAAGTACATAGTACGAGGGCCTATGCCTATATATTCCTCCTCCTTAAGTCAGACCCTCACTGCAGAGGATCGTGGCCATGATGTAGTCGCTGAAGAAGGCCTCTCCATCTGCGTTCATGAGCTTGATGAAGTGCCAGTCATATCGGCATCTGTAGTTCCTCGGACACTATTATGTTTGTTAATCCATTCAGATTTCTTGACATTAAAATTTTCATTGCGAACGAGTGCTTCGCACTAGGCTCGTAGCCGATCCCGTGATTTTTCCGCTTTGTACTCGTAGCGAAAATGGACCTCCCACAGAGAACTCCCCTCGGGTTAACTCCAAAACCCCGAAGTTGGGTATTCGATGGGCACAATATATTATTTGTATTCTGCGAGAATTCCGAAAGTCTCCTTATTTAACATCGCAGAAAACTCATGGTAACGGTTAGATGTCAGATAACAGACGCCCACACGATGACTTTGAATGGTTTTATGTACCCATAGGACTGAGAGGGTGTCTACAAACGTTCTGAAAGTATGTTTGCAGGCCTAGTACCGCGAAAATAGAAATTCGTAAACGAGGATGTTTCTCTGTCACTTAACGAAGGCGTCATTAGAGTGAAAGAGACAAATCCTCGAAATTTAGGTACGAATTTCGTTTTTTGCGGTAGGGCCGCAGAGAGGTTTATTTCACTGATATTCGGAAAAAATGTGTGGAGCACAGTTAAAGGTGCATTCAGACCAAACGAGCATTCGCTATTCTAACCCCCTACTCTCCGAAATTCGATCGTTACACAAAACGTGATTCGTCGATTTCGTAGCGTGGGGGATAGAATAGCGAATGCTCGTTTGGTCTGAATGCACTTTTAGGGCATATCCGAGCGTTTCTACCGCCGTGACTTCGGTGGAAACATTATTACCCGATTTCTGTGGGTATCTCGTCTCATACATTTAAATAAATGTTTTATATATATTTTTAATAAATATTTTTTAATTTTATTTGGTAATTGGCAACTACGTCTACCAATATATCCAAAAGTTCTTGCATCTCTCACGGGATTCGTGTGATAAGGCTGCCACTGAAGTCACGGCGGTTGAACGCTCGCAGAAATGCCCTTAAATGGCAGTATGTAATCGTTTTTAGCCCTCATACATAACTTGTGACACACAGCTCAGTTCAACTTATGCGACAATGATTTAGCATACATTATGTTTATTGCTCAACTCAAAACACAACTTTTATCAAAAATTGCTTTTACGACATAAGTAATACGGGGTCTTACGCATGAATTGCAAGCTACCTCAGAATAGCAGGGATAAAGATAAAATAATAATAGTGGACCTGCAAAATTACCTCACTTTAAGGGCGTCCTTTCGATCTACAGAGGATAAAGTATAGACAAAGATTAGTTATGTTTTCAATATTATGCTTTACAGCGAACCCTTATGTCGTAATTTCTGGATCAACCATAGAATCCTACGATATTAAAATATTATAAATGCGAAAGTTTGGAAGTATAAGATGAATGTTTCTTATAAATATAACTAAACGGTTCAAAGCGCGACATATATTTCGGAGTTTTCGCGAGGCATGAAATATGTCGCGCGTAGTGACTAAATAGTAAATACACGTGAATTTAACCATTTAGTTCTATTCATAGGTAGTTATAATTTCTATACGTCGATATTTTTCTAGCATGTACGAGAGATTGACTAAATTTTACATCGACATAACTGTTATCGATGAGTCTTAAGGTGGTCGATGAACAAATTAAAAAAAATAGATAATGTTGCCGTGTGGTGACGGCAGTAAGAATACATTTGTCACCACCCCGACTCCTCCCGCGGGTGTCGTAAGAGTCGACTAAGGGATTGAAGTGTCACTTACTATTCTTTGATAAAAAATTGTTGATGGGCAGCAGCGTCATCACAGTGGACACATTACTGCGATCGCCAATCCGCTTGCCCAGCGTGGCGATTATGGGCATTTACCTCCTAATGCTGCTATACGCATAGTTAATAGGAGAGGCCTAAGTCCAGCATTGGACTATCATAGGCTGATGATGATAATGATGAAATAATGTGCTGTAAGTACAAAAAATTACAAGAATGCAAATCAGATTCAAAACTATACATTATTTTTCTTATTATGTTGTATCAAAAGAACAAAGACCATTAAAATATACTCTAACGCCATAGGAAATAATTAATATGAAGTATTCGATATTGAAAACAAAGCCTAGGTGAGTCCTGGATTTCTTGGTTACCTTCATTTTTATGAAGTTAGCATGTTTATGAGAATAGGGTGTATTCATCGATAACATTTATATCGATGTTTAATTTTGTCAATCTCTCGTTCCTGCTAGAAAAATATCTATGTATAATAATGTCTAACGAAAGTTTAAATTCGAATGTGTGTTACTCTTTCACGTAGAAACTATTGAATGGATTTTAAATAATATAATATAATATAGCTTAAATATACCTACAATAGAGTTATGTTATATATATTTTTTTATATTTTATTTGAAATATTTAGTTATGATTTCATTCTATATTGTTATTAACTTGATCTCGTTAGGTATAAGTTTTTGTGAAATTGTTTACGTAGATTTTTTTTATTTTTATTTGTTACAATTATTGTCAATGTGCAAACTATAATTCAAACACAATCTTGTATTGTTTATGAATAAAGATACTATGACTATGACTAATCACATAATGCTACAATTTATAAAGATAATTATTTTGTGTTTATGTGTGCAAATGAAGTTCCTTATGAACTAAGATACTATGAGTATTACCAGCTCGGTTTAAATATCTCTAACGAAAACAAAAAAAAAATGTTTGACATATTATTGGGATTGTATAACAATAACCATTTACACGCTGTTAACTATACAGTGTGGAAATTAAACTCAGGCCCTGAGGTAAAACTAGGTACTTTAAATCCTTAAGCTAGCTTATTTTACTTAAAGGAGACATTCCTTTATTTTTGAAAAGAAACAAATCTGCATTAAAAGATTTTTTTAAACTCGCTTGCTTCGCCCGGGACTCGAACCACCTAAAATAAAAAAAAATAAACACCCTAAAGTAGATAAAGTTTTAGGATTTAAAGTAGTATTCCTCCCGGGCCTGAGTTTAATTTCCACACTGTATATAAGGAGTGGCCCTACCGTCTGGTTTTATGAAAGCAGCAAATGCCAATATATTATCTTTATGATATCATGCCCACGCCAAAACCGGTTTCCATTCCACCATTTCCCTGATCAATCTGCCCGTGTGTCCCGACACAAAGTATTAATGTCGACCCGCATTGCACCACCCACAAGGCCACCTTTGGACAGACACGTACGTCGCCACCCGATTTACGTCCCTGAAACTCCTTACCGTCGCAAAAACAACACTAAGCCCATAAAAATAACGACGTGCCCGGATTTCCTGCGGTGCTGTTGTAGTTTTGGCTGAAGTTCTGATTGTTGCTTCACAATAGGCTGTATTGTTATTAAAGGAGGCGTTTTGGAATCTATTATTTATTGTGTTTTTTTGTGCTCCAGGGACGTAAATAACGTATTACCGGCCTGTCATGTTGTACTAGAAAAATGTTGGTAGCCATATTTTACCCGTGTAATAGCTTTTTGGTATTCAGTTATTCGTTATAACAATATTGTTGTCGGATTCCATTTGTCACCTGCCAACAGACACTGCTGATGACATAATCTACTGAGGTGATGAATATTTTATACATATGTCTGCTTACCATGAGCTGCCGCCTTAAGTTTAACGTAGACTTACTTTCTGTCTATCCCGCTCATACTCTTAGTGCGAGCAAAGGAGATAGAAAGTCCATGTTACTACTAAAATTGCGGCATTCGAGTTCCAAACGCTTTTATTAATCTCGTCGTTAGTTATCTCCCTTACGAAGCTAGAGAGCTTGAGTTCAAAATCGGGTAAGGGCATTCGGTTTCTACGACTTACGACATTCACGGAAAGAGTTGGGGTTTCCATTTTCTCATAGTCTATCAAAATTGCATTTCTATTGCGCCGTCTCACGACTTTCGAGCGCCAAACTAAACTAAATCACTAAGCCATTTCCGCTGTTATTGAAATACCAGATTTGTACCAACGATTTCTGAGATACCATTTCGTATATCATACACATAACCAGGAATCGAATGCGGGAACGTTCAGAATTGCATTTAAGTTTGGTCCAAGTACAGAATTTTATTTGTCCACACTGCAAACTTATATATGCTTCCGTCGTGGCGTTACAACCATGGGAATAAGACTCATTTTTAAAGTTTCAGCCGAAGATAGGTAGAGGAAGACGGGATACATTTTTGCATAGTCGCATAGAAATGTATTGATGCAGTTGTCCAGGTGAGTCGTTGCTTACGTAACAAGTTCTGCTCAAAGGTACCTACAATTTGGTTCCACAAATGTCGTTTAGGTTCAGAAATACTTTGACTACCGATGGCATTTTCTTGTAGAGAGTCCGTTACCTTGTCGCATTATGGTGTATTGCTAGCCAGAAGTGGCTCTGTAACCGCCCGGAGCGTTCAAAAATATCTAAACATGCCTTTATTTGCCTTTATTGCCATAATGATAGAGGCGTGTTCAGATATTTTTGAAATCTTCAGACGCTATGATATATCTGATAGCTACGGTACCACGTAGCATTTACGTTAGCGTTTTATCGATACGAAAATCAGTCTATTACGCTCGCACTGATGTATTGAAGCGAACGTGATGCACTAGTATATGTATCGTGAAAACGCTAAAGTACCGTTACTTACCAAGTCATGATACGGCTACAACTCACTAAATA
>JALPQI010017448.1:0-28919 GCA_025490895.1 Thaumatotibia leucotreta | reverse complement strand
GAAACAATTTTTTTTGCTTTATTATCAGAGATCTAACAAATATGCGTCATTGTTCGTAATAATATGGACATGACACCAAAGTGGATTAAATTAATAAATTTTGAAATTTTTAATTCAAAGCTTTAACCCTTAAATCGACAACGACACTTTTTTTGAAAAAATACATAAAACTATAGTTTTTATGCCTATTTATATGATTTTAAATAACAGAAAATTAATAAAAAAAATCGCTTATGGATAGTTTTTTAGAAATCATATGTCAAGTATGTTGCACGTTGCCAACTATGCAGTGAATAGGTATTGGGCTTGAACGTCCAGTATTTTTGCCATTGCCAATTGTACGGTTAATTTAGTTTATTATATTTTTAATTTTTTTTTACATATATTACATGAAACAAGATATTTTATGTCAAAATCCTTATTAAAAAACTTATAATTTCAATAAGTAAGTAGTAATATCTTAGAACCTGTGGACTATAAATGAAAAAAAAGGGACACTGAAATTCAAGGCTGACATAGAATAATATAAGTTTTTATAAATGGTAAATATAAATTCACCTGGTTCTATGTCAACCTTTGATTTCAGTGTATCTTTTTTCCATTTGCAGTTCACAGGTTCTACGATTTAGGTTCACAATTTAGTAAAATCAATGCATTTAGAGCGGCTTAGTTTACTTGGCTCATCATCAACAGCGATGTCCTAATGATGTCCTTATCATACGGGAAGCAAAACTTTTTTCAGATTGACTTTTGTTTACATGTTTGTTGGATTCTTCTCCGAGTAAATTAAGTCGCTCCAATGAAAAATCAATACTGAAAGTCACTGAAAATATGCTGTTTTCTGTACCGCTGTGCAGCATCTTCCTCGTCTGAGTTTTCGGCATCTAGGAAACTTTTTTTAGACTTGAAATCACACAGCTTTATTAGAAATACATTACATAAAAATAATATATAAATATATTAATAATTCTTTGACATAATGGGCAGCAAGAGCTCATTGAGTGCGAAGATCCCTTTAGTCCCATCTCGTAGCCAGATTTGGTAGCTAGGTACGAAATGAGAATCGTGTCTTCCCATTTCGTAGCTAGCTACCAAATGGGAACAATTTTCCCATCTCATAGGCAGATTTACCAGCTGGCTACGAAATGAGAACCATGTCTTCCCATCTTGTAGCTAGCTACTAAATGGGAACAATTTTGCCATTGCACACAAAATTGATTTTAGGTAAAAAAAATATTTTAGGCTATATTTTTATAGTAATTAAAAAATAGCGACAGAGATATAATAATTCATTAGATTGATATTGCCTTTTGGTCTCATCTCGTAGTGTTTGTATGTTTTTACCGACATGGAAAAATGGTCTTACGGCCCTTTGAGCCAGCTTCGAATCGGGATTATTTTTCCCATCTGGAAGCCAGCTTCGAATCAGAATTATTTTTCCCATTTGGAAGCCAGCTTCAGAACCTAGCTACGAGATGGGACTTTCAATTTCCCGTATAGTAGCCAGCTTCGAATCGGGATTATTTTTCCCATTACGTAGCTAGCTACCAAATCTGGCTACGAGATGGGACTAAAGGCGAAGATCTATTTCGTTATTAGTACCTACGTCGTTATGAGTAGTATGTAAAAAAATGGCCATATAGCAATATTATGATATAGATGTTATTGCAGGTCACTTAGTACTAGTTATTACATAAAAAGTGTCCCATTTTCATTTCATTTGAGTGGTTTTACTCGAAATTATAATTGTGTTGATGAAGTACGGCAACATTGGCAACGAGAAAAATACTGGACGTAGTTAAAACACCGTATCATTGGCAACGGGAAAAATACTGGACATAGCAACAACAACATAAAACATGGCGTAGTTGCCAACGGGAAAAATACTAGACATTCTACTTTGCAAGTAATAAACTCATTGATGAACTGTGTTAGAAGTTTCAAGTAAACAGAAATATGTACTTCAAGTATTTAGTTAAATAGATATGCAAATTAAACAATACCTTATCATACAAAATTACGAAAAAAAAATTGTTAACGTTAGGCCGGGCGACGTGTCCTTCCCAATTGGGTATCTTGGCGGCGATTTATGACAAACTAGCGTTTCTGTTGGCTCGACACATTTTTTTTCAGAATAATAATCATTATGCAATACACTTACACTGCTTAGTTTTCGCTTCAGCGTTTTGGTTTCTTGTGTAGATTTTTGTATTTTGGATGTCTAGTATTTTACCCGGTATCGAATTAAGGGTTAAAGTGACTATTTACAAAAGTTTTCATAATTACCAGCGTCAAATAGGTAATTTTCTGTCATGTCCATATTAATGAGAACAATAACGCACATTTTGTCCGATTTCTGTTTATGACACCATACCGGTATACTTTTTTGCGCTTAATACGACTGATTTTTTGAATAATTTCATTTACAACAATATTTTTGTGAAGTAATAGGAATTGCGTAGAAGTAAATGTAAATATTTAAGTACCCACGGACATTTAACGTCTGTAATTTTAAAATAATGCATTTTGTATTCAATTCACCAATGTATGTAACTTTTATAGTGTCACAAACTTATCCGACCCTGAAGGCCGAGTGTAGGTCATAACTTATAAACTCGATCGTGAACCTGAAACGTGGTCGCGCACGAGAAAATGATAAAAAAATATTGCCGGTGAATATTATTTTTTTCCCAGTTTTTAGAACAGTGATATCGCCCATGGTATAAATTAATGTAAATGTATTCTTAACAAATAAGAAGATTCTCAATTCGACAGATTTTTTTCTTTTTTTGTATTTTACTCGATATCTTTGAGAATGGTAAACCGATTTTTTATCGTATGGGTAAAACCCCATGATGGTACCGTTGACATTAAATCGGGTTGAGATGATAGAAACGTAGAGAAATCGGTTGAAGTCACGTGGTTCTAATTACTGTCACTGGGTTTGATACATTTGTGGCATTATACTGACATAGGGTGAAGACACATTTATCAGCATGCGTACGCATTTTTTCTATAGAATATGTCAGTTTAGTATGGGACCGCGTCCAGCTTTCCGCACGCGTACGCATGCTTACACGTTTCATACTAAACGGCCAATTTTAATAGACAAAATGCGTACGCATGCTGATATATGTGTCATCACCCATAGGCTTTATTATTTTCAAGTCACATTTCTAGCGAGTCTAAAAGTTTTAAGCTCTATATAAATATTTTATACATTCTGCAGAAAATATTTTTGTCCGTAACTATTTTTTTGAAATATATTCATAAACATTCCATAGTTAATTAAAAATAATGATGCCCATTAAAACTGTACTCTGTCTAGCCACCGCTGTAAGTGAAAAAAACCGGCTAAGTGCGAGTCGGACTCGCGCGCGAAGGGTTCCGTATCATTATCAATTTATTATTAAAAAAATACAGTTAAATCAACCTACCTTAAAAACTATAGGAGATAATTTAATCAAACCAAAAATCGTTGATAGAGTTTATTAATGTGCATAACATATATTTTTTTTAGAATTTTATATCGCGTAGTTTAAAAAATAGAGGGGGGGGGGACACATTTTTCAGACTTTGAGAGCTGATATCTCGAAAACGATTTGCTTAAATAAAAATAAGATTAATAAACCTTTATATAATTTTCAAAGACCTTTCTATTAATACCCCACACGCTTATATACAACTAAAAAAAAATTTCTATCCTTCAGTTACATGTATGGAGGGCCCCCACCCCAATGGTTTTTTTTACAATTTAGTATCATAATCCTGTAGCGGTTCATACAACACATATCCTTACCAAATTTCGTTACTGTAGCATTTATAGTTTCCGAGTAAATCGGCTGTGACAGACGGACAGACGGACAGACGGACAGACGGACATGACGAATCTATAAGGGTTCCGTTTTTGCCATTTTGGCTACGGAACCCTAAAAAGGCGGCAAATTAAAAAAAATAGGCGCGTAGATTTGGCTTCCTATATATAATTTTATGTCGCTTTTTTTAATGACAGCGGTTGCAAGATAGGGTTTTTATAAAATGTAATAAAACTTACTATTTCGTTTTGTATGATTACAGGTACCGTTTTTTAATATCATAAAAGTTCATAGCAGAATTAATACACAACTTAAACTGTGTGCTATTGTACCACCCAATTTTGTGTTAGAAAAGGTTATTATTTTTAGTCAAAATCACGAGCATTTTCCACTTGAAAAAAAAAATGTTCAAAATATTAGTTCAAGCTATGTTAAGTTAAGACCATCTTATGATGACTTATAATTAATTATAAACTTGATAAAATGGCACACGAACAGTTAATATATAATGTTTTATGGTGGAAAAACCTTGTGATTTCGACTTGAAATAATTAAAAATCTGATTGCTAATTGAGGGGTATAATTATTAAAATCACGGTATTCGTATAACTTTGTTTTAATGCAGTATATTCTTAGTATTATCACATCCATATAAATGAATTTATTAATATGTAGTAATATTGTAATTAAGCAATAAAAAGTGTTAGTGATATCGCTACTTTAGATTAAATGCGTATTTAAAAATATCTAGTTTATGAATGTCTTCTTTTTAAGTGCAATATTAATTTAAAAGAAATTTATAAGCAATATTGGTACACATCATTAGGGTCTTAATTTAATATTTTATAAGAATAGTGAAATTATTTATTTTATAGACCTAACTGGTGACGTCACTGCCCATTTTTTTATTGCATTTTTATAGATTGTATACCTACCTAAATAATTCCAAATATTTCGGCCACTAAAGTGAAAATAAAATTAGTCGTAATTTTTTCTAGAAATTATTGGAGACGTACCTAAAGAAAATGTAAATTGTTCGGCTGTAGAAACGCCTTTTTTGTAATATTTTTCTTTTTAAAAAACAAATTCTGTAAGTAGATAATAAACGTGTAAGTTTATTATAAAGCTGTTACTTTAATTTATATCCTCTCTCTTCCCTGACCCTGAATACATCATCATCATATTCATCATACATACATCATCAGCCTATGATAGTCCACTGCTGAACATAGGGCTCTCCTATTATCTCCTATAACTATATCTGCCACGCTGGGCAAGCGGATTGGCGATCGCAGTAATGTGTCCACTATGATGACGCTGCTGCCGATCATCAATCTTTTGTCAAATAATGTTCAGTGACACTTCAATCCCTTAGCCACTCATTTGCTCTGAAATTTTGGTTAATCTTTATTCCTATGTAAAATAAGAGTGACAGCTGGTAACCACAGTTACCAAAAGCAATTGAGTGGTTAGTCGACTCTTACGACACCCGCAGGAGGAGTTGGGGTGGTGACAAATGTATTCTTACTGCCGTCACCACACGGCAACTCCCAGGGTCCCTGAATAATCATATCAAATCAAATCTTTATTTGTAGAACATAGGTAGGTACATCGGTGGCAGCACACAATATTGCTTTGCTATGTTTCGCCAACAGGCATACAAAAAATCTACATAAATTATAAATACAAGGCATACCAATAAATTATAAATACTGAAAAATGTGTAATTGTTTTATATAAATTAATCTTTCAGTGATCTTATTAATCGTTTAACAAATAATTAAATAACACTAGATTAGATTATAAGCTAATCTCTAACATACAGGGTGTTTTTTTTTCGACCGTTCAAATTCTACGTAGTGAATGTGTAGGTCATACTCACCAACTTTTACTATGGGGACAAAGTCGAAATCGCGAAAAAAAAATCAGCTGTTTCATACATTTCGGCCGGCGTAATGCCGCCAATTTGTATGAAACAGCTGATTTTTTTTTCGCGATTTCGACTTTGTCCCCATAGTAAAAGTTGGTCAGTATGACCTACACATTCACTACGTAGAATTTGAACGGTCGAAAAAAAAACACCCTGTATTTATGCACTAACTTATAAAGTTTTATTTTAAAATATTTTAGTATTATATTTCTATGTTAAAACTTAATATAATTTGTTCATGATATAAGGTTAGTTTATACACATTTTTTCTTAAAATTATTATTGATATGTATTAGCATTAAAATAAAATATATTTACATAAATTAATAATGTGATTTACTTAACTTATAAAATAACCACAATACAATAAAAAAATAAAAAACCTACGATAAACACTAATCGAACAACCCGCCCCGAGTCATTCCCGGTGCAAAACTTCCCATAACGCTGGCAGCATTATGGGAACTTCAATCAATTTGTTATAATAGAAGGAAAAATAGAGGGAGGTAGAGGAAGGGGAAGAAGGAAGACTAACTGACTCGACAACATAAAGAAGAACATAAACTAGATTAGCACGCCCCTTTTCTAAATTACAGATGATACACGCTGGCCCATAGGGGAGAGTGGGTAGGATTCGTACAGCGGGAGCATTCGTACAGTGGTCATATCTCAGCTATCCGACACGCGAACATGTTCATATTTTTATGTATAACGGCCACTAATATGCATAACTTATCACCGAGATGGGATGGAAATATGGCAGATAGTTTCTTCAAAAAAAATTAAAACGTGTTTTTGACACCTCAAAGTAATTATAAGAGTCATTTTTAAATGCATTTATTTCAGAAAGCTTTGCTCAGTTACACACGTAATTAAATATACTTTATAAGCTAATCTTTGAACTACGTATGAAATGCTTTATTATATGATTAGGATACCAGTTATTTTTATTTTTTGTTTTAACTTTTTCATTGTTGGATGGGGTACTTTCGTACAGCCAAGAATGTATGAGAATCCTTACTGTACGAATGTACCCCAATATTTTTGTTAAGTGACAATATTGTTTTTTCCAAATGAAGTCGTCGATATATGAATAAAATATTTGTAAATAAATACAGACAGTTGAGAATAAAACTAATACTGTGGTAAAAAATACTATGTACGAAGGTACCCCACGCATGGGGCGCTTTCGTACGATTTTCATTTCTTGGGAAAAACTATCTGACGTTCTTACCTTACTTTGTATTAGCTCTAAGCCGAACTATTATTAAAGCCAGATAATATAGCCACCAAGCAGCCTTGATTTCATTTAAAAATTGCTAGTACTTTTTTTTCTACGAGGCATAGAGTAAAAAGTGTACGGATCCTCCCCACTCTCCCCTATGCAATGTCAATAAAAATATATAACAAAATACCTAAAAACATTATAGAGGAAAGTAATTTGGACAAATTTAAGTTTATGTTAAGGAAACACTTAGTGAACAAATGTTATTACTCGGTAAGCGAATTTTTAAATGATTGAATTAAGTAATTTATTTCTATGATTTTATGAAGCTGAAAATTATAAAATAGGCTTTATTATTTGAAAAATGTTGCAATTCCCTAGCAGGGTGCATGCTTGACACTTATAATATACCTTAAGATCCGTTTTGTAAAACAACATGTAAGCAATAAATTAATTTGAATTTGAAGTGGACAAATATTAAAGACACGGCCACACTCACGAAACTGGCCAAGAACAGAAAGGATTCTGCAAAGGTGGCCACCGACGCCCGTTGGGGCATGGCATCAGAAGAAGTAGAAGAATATCGATATCACAGAGCACGGACCTCTTTAGTGTGACCTAAGAGTTCCAACCTCCTTGATCGATATAGATAATATCAGACAAAAGGTTTTTTCTAAAGTCAATATATTCTCAAAGGTAACCTCTCCAGAATAATAGTTATTTGTTATACAAGGGTGCAAAGTTGTATTTTACCCGCGAGTATGAAATTGAAACACGAGCAAGCGAAAGGATTCTAAAATAGAATCCAGAGCGCAGCGAGTGTTTTAACATACGAGAAGTAAAATACATTTGCACCCGTGTGTAACACAAAACTTTTCCCCTCACTATAGCGAGGAAACTCAAAAAAGGTAATTATTTGTTCACATTACAATCATCATCGGGTTAGTCATAATAATTTTCCAAATGCATCATAATGTATTTAATGCAAGATTTTGTCGAAGTAAACTTACCACGAAAAAGTAAACGCAGCACGATTTTAACACATTCCTGTAGTTCCACACCAACGCCAATGCATTATTAAATCGTTCTCATTCATTATTTTTACAAAATTATAACAGAACACCCTGAAAGTTGTTTAGTTTACTATTTTTATGCGTGTTCGAGTCGGTAAATAAAGATTATAACCTATAATATTCTTTGACAATGTTGACGTTGACATTTTCTGCGTTTTGTGATTGCATCTAGTCATCTTATCATCATTCACTAAAACAATTGTTACTTATGGAATTTTAGGATTTATATGTTAAAATCATCATATAAAAATAAAAAAATCATATATAAAGGTTTGTATTTTACACTAAATTCTCAAACAAATTATTTAATTATCATTAATATGGAACAATTTCCATGAGCATTTTACGTTTTGTTATTCCAAAACCAAGGTCATTACTTTGCCACACAAGTGAATAATATGCGTTTTTACACGTTCGTATTAAAGGATAAACGAGCACTTTACGAGCTAGTGAGGGGAAAAAATATAAATATATTTTTTCACTAGGTACCTAGAAAACCGCAAAATTATAACTCAAAATTTAAACTTTCGTTACCGCGCGAAAACGATACTAGCCATGTTAATGCTTAGATTATCAGTGGTGTGACGTCACTCAAACCGAAAACAAACATTTGACATGTCACTTATGTTATGTCAATGTCACAGCAAACCTACATTGCCTACATGTCCATGGCAAATTTTACTCGTATAAGATTCGACATGAAGTTAGTTTAAGATCCTATGACATCACATCACGGCCGACACAGTTTTCAGAGTATGAAATTAAAAAAATTAAATAAATTTTTCAATGAAAAATAATATGTAGGTACCCATCAAACACTTTTAATACACCGTAATCGAAAAATATTGATCTTTTCAATAAATACTACAAAAAATAATAATTCTTAGCACTTCCTTATAATATCTACAATCAATACATATTTTTAGTACAGATGGTGCCTTTTTTAGGCTCTAGTGCGAGAAATGGCTCATTTTACGTCAGGTCCAAAACTGCCGAGGGCCATCTGTACTAAAAAACGTGGTACAAGACACGTGCAAAAAAATCAAATCAAATCAAAAATCAAAATATGTTTATTAGCCAAAAAATACATTGCATACTGATAAGTGTTACAGTTAAAAGGAAATTCGTACTATTTTTCGCACTATTGTCGTAATGTACTATTATTTTTATTTTCGGCTTAATTTGAAATATTATGATCTATATCCTTTATTGTCATTAGCCGCATTAGTTTTGTGAAAATGTAAATACTTACGTGTTGCTTACAATAGTATTTGTCAGCCTCTGTAGCCTAGTTGGTAGTGACCCTACCCTGCCTACGAAGCTGGAGGTTCCGGGTTCGAATCCCGGCGAGGATCTTCTTTGTGTATTTATTTATCACAAATGATTGTTCCTTGGTCATGGCTGTGTATGTATCTAAGTATCTATACGTATCTATCTATTATATATATCGTCGCCTGGTACCCACAACACAAGCCTTAATTGAGCTTACCGTGGGATTAGGTTGATTTGTGTAAGATGTCCCAAGATATTTATTTATTTATTTATTTGTAGTACTAAATTTAAAAACAGCGAAAAAACAGCTTCTTATAAAATATACACATTTAATCCTTATTGTAAGAACAAGAGTACAATTTTGTAACACAATATTAAACGTTATTTTCTACTAACATGTATAATATCCAGAATATATTACTGTTTAACAAATTATGGGTAACTTGTACACCGTGGGCTATTATAACCTGAAAGATTTTAACCACGCATTTTTGACGTAAAAACAAACAAAAAATATTATTAAACTTTTGTAATTTTTCGCGAAAACAATTTTTTTTTACTAATTTTGAATACATGAATTGGCCACGGAAAGAACGTGTCTAGTCAATTCAAATTGCAGAAGGAAAAACCACCTTACTATTAACAGAATAAGGCGTGAATTTGCCCCGATTTTTTTAGGCGCTGGTCATGTTTTTTGCCGTGGACCCTTCATATTTTAACATAAAAAGTAAATGTTATTCATAAAACTAGCACTTAAAATAAGAAATGTTTACCTTTTTTTCTACAAAAACCTCATTTTTTAAGCGTTTTATTTCTCACTTTTGACGTTAGTGAGACTATTCTCCATAATGGCACCAACGCCGTTAAAAAGACGTTTTGTACTGAGTATCAATTAGAAGATATGTTTTTTTCAATTAGGAATAACTCTGAAACTCGGCGATACCCAGAAAAGTTTTTATGATGATGACATTATAATTTCTAAATGTGGTCAGGAATACACTGTTAAAATCGGTCGGGCTTAAACAGCCCATGGTGTAAACATTATTTTTCCTAACTAGTGCGGAAAAGTGAACTTTGCGCAAGTTTCGCGTGCGTAAATTTCTCTTATTAAGACATTTGTTATGAAAAAGTCGTTCGATACACGTGTAAAAACTTCTTTTTAACTCGGGTGATTGTCGCCCTCATTTCACTCGGGCTCCAACTTTCACCCTCGTCGAAACATTTTGGCACTGGTCAATTCCGAGACCGCGTAAATCAGGGTGTTCGCATAAATTAAGTAGCATAATCTTGCATAAAACCAGCGTGACTCAGGCGACCGCAACCATGACAATACGAGTAATAGACAAAAAAAGTTGATTGAGCCATGAACAATGTTTAGACTAGAGGTTTACCTATTGGGCAATTTTTTTAAAGTTGAACACAACTTTTTTGTAACAGAAATTTTTATGTGATTTCTGCTCAGAATCGTGAGCTATTTCCGTCCTAATAGAAGAAAATTTTTGACTCAAAATTTAAATACATTTTTTGTACTTTCCGTTATTATGCAAAATGTAGGAAAATATGGCGACAGAATGGAAAAAAACCTCGGGACAAAAAAGTCTTGAATCGGGATCGAAAGAACTCGAAATTCTGAGTGGATATGATATATAAATCCAAAAAAAAGTGGGATCTCTTAGAAACAAATGGCCCTATTATTCAAAACTTTATGTAAATTCAACATCGTCATCCGAATCCTCAATAATAATCATATCTTCGAAATCTTCAACAGTATATATCTCTTGAGAAACATCTGTTTCATCACTCAAATTCTGATCCACAGTTGTAGCCGTTGTAAGAGTCTCAGATTGTTGGATATTGTTTTCTGTTAATACATCTTTTAAGGCGTTTTGTATATTAAAGATTTTTCCAATAGGTATTTGTGAAGAAATTTCTTTTATATTTTTGTCTTCTTTGTCTTTATCTAAGTTATATTGACTGCCTTGATTAACATCACGTAATAATGGTTCATCTTCACCTTCATATGTTAATAGTCCTTCATTTCCTGTGATATTTTCGGTAACTTCTGATACATTCGCTGTTTCTAATTGATCAGGTTCTTCTTTTAAGGTGATTTGTTGTACTCTAAATTCATATTTCAGTACAGTATGGTGTAGGGACGTATGTTCCTCTCTATCTGAAGGCAAGAAACGTCGTGAAACAGGACAATGCATACATGGAACTCCGTTATTGGCGTTATTGCTTAACGAATCACAATCAACAAAATGCAATTTTAGTCTTTTCAACGTAATAAAGCAAAGGCCACAAATACATTTATAAATATTAACTGTTCGTTGTATTTTCTCATTTCGTACTAACTCTTTGACTTTGATTAAAGTTGAATTAAAGATTTCGTCATTTTTGTTATTAAACATAATGGTTTTAAAAGCTTTATTTTCGTCAGTATGATAGATTTTGTGGTGATCACGCAAGTCTTGTGTCAAAAATGCTCTATTACATATAGTGCACGGGTAATTTTTAAATGTACACTTTTGCTGGACGTGTTTCTCCAAATCTAAAGGCGGTACGCAGCAGTTACATTTAGCGCACAAGTACAACGCTGAATGCCAGGGTCCTTCTTCTGTTACGGTCATTTTTACACAATAGGTCTTGTATATACTCTTTAATTGTAAATCTTTCAGTGCGCTTAACGGTACATCACTATTGTCTAAGACTAATTGCCAATTTGAAAACAGCCATTCGTACGAAAACACAATCTTGTTTATAGAATAATTCTCGTGCCAAATTGTATGTCTTTCATAGCATGACATGTCAAATGTAATATGACAAATATCACAATAAGTAACTGGATTTTTGATTTTATTATAGTGGTTTTGAGAATGGCGTATTGTGTCATCATATGTGTCAGTAGCGTAAGAACATTCCTGACAAACAAAAATGTTTAATTTATTTGCAATACTTTTAACATTGCTGATTTGTATATTATCTAAGCAATTACTATTATTGACTTCAAGTGGGTGGGTATCACTGACATTTACGTCGAATTCAGCATCTTTTTTATTTTCTACACTTGCAGCATTTGTTCGATTATTAGGAACTTGCATATCATATTCATTAAGTAAGTCATCTATCATATCTATCTCGACTCGGTCATTGTCATGAAACTCCACAATATTATTATTTGAAATACTAGTTTCGATTTTACTGCCCTTCGCTGTAGGAATAGCGTCCATTGTTGGAAGTACATCTGCATCTTTACTCTCACCACTTGCTTTTGCGTCCTTAATTACATCAGTACTTGGACCTTTTTTGGCATTGCCTTGAGTATCCAATGTTCCAGGTGCTTTCTGTACATCTTGTGATTCATCTTCAAAAATCGGAGTCTTTTTTGATGTGTGAAGTTGTTTTAATTCGCGATGTGCCTGTTTCATGTGATATTTTAATTTAGCGGACTCAGGTGGTTCACTTTCCCGTTGATTTCCTTCAATAATTGGTGAGTCACTTTTTAATGCGCATTTGTCGTTGTATTTTTCTGTATCGTTAATATTTCCAATAACACTTACGTTGTCACTCACGTGTTTATTCGAATTCTTTTTTACTAGTTTTGACGGTAAATCTGGTGAAGGTTTTCGCTTTTGTAGTCCCTTATTTCGAAAATTTGCTTTCTTTTTAATGTTATTCTTCAACTGTATAATACAATCCACCAGCGATTGAATAATAACTTCGGGCTGTATTCGAGTATTTTTTATTTGCGTGTTAGTATTTGATGTCTCAATGGCAGATTTAAGAATATCAATACTACCATTTGTCTCTATATTTAACCGTATTACGTTTTGACTAGGAAGTGATTTGTTGGTAGTTTTATTGCTGTTGTTGTCGCTCGTATTTGATTCTTCAGGTTTACTTGCTATGTTAATGTCACTAATACTTTTAGATTTAGAACACTCTTCTTGCATATTTAAGGGAGTAGTCTTCGAGTGTAACATTTTTTTTAATTCATTCGATAGTGTATCAAGTGTAATATTCTTACTGTGTGTAGCATTTACGGTACGGTTCTTATTTGCATCGTTATTACAATGCTTAACATTGTTATCATTTTCTAACCATAATTTATTTATGCCATGACTCCTTTCGTTACTTAGTATTGCAACTTGTTTACTTATCACATCATTCTTTGTCGGTATATCTAGCAAGATACTGTTAAAGTGAGTCTGTTGATCCTTGGTTTTAATAACATTGATTTTCTTTTGAATGCTGGTTGCGTTTGAAGAATTATCTTTTTTGTGTAAATGTTTGGTATTATTCTTTTCTGTGTTCTTTTTCATACGTTTTGGAATAACTGATTGTTCGTCAACTTCATTATTTGTGTCTTTTTTAATTTTATTTGGAATCACATCATTTATAACACCCATCGGTTGAATTCTTTTTAGTGTTTCGTTACTAATAGTCGCACACGTCATTTGATCTATTAGAACATAATTAATATTTGACTTGGTAGAAACTATATCAATTTTATTTTTGTTTTCTGCACTCTGCGATAAAGTATTTTTTTCGACTTGTTTCTTCTTTTCGATGATACAAGTCAGATTGGTACTTTTATCATGTACTGTTTCAGATAAAGTGTTGATTCCTTGTGTAGTTTTACTATTTGGCTCGCCAAGTTTTTGTTCATGGTCCTTTTCCACGAATATACTCCTGTCATCTTTGGAATCATTATTTTTATTTAAATACGTTTTAAGGAAAAATCCATGTAACCTTCTAATACCGCAACAGAAATCGCATTTTTGAGAAATTTCGGATGTGTCTTTATTGACATCAGTTTCTTCATGCGAACTTGACGAATAATCAGATACACGGCCACATTCAGGGCAACTATATTCCACATCAGTGTGAAAGGTCCCATTCTTAGCATCAATTATTAAAGTTTCGATTTTATTATTGAGTACGGTCGCAGATTCCGGGTATATATTAATCATAAATTCTTTGATCAGAGTGAAGAAACCAACTTGGAATTTTAATATAACTTCATTACTTTCAGCAGTGGCACTGTGACTTATGGAGCTTGTTTGTCGCTGATTTATTTTGACATTATTGCGCGATTCAAGGTTTTTATCGCTGCTTATGTTATCTGTTTCTTGCTCTAGTGTTGTCATTTTTTCATATTGCACTAGGCTCATGTTTCCTGTATTGAGTGTTAAACATTTTCTTTGTTCGTTATGTATTTCATTTGTTTTCATAATATTCAATAAATTGCCCGTCACTTCTTTATTTTGTAATTTTACTGCTTCTGGCTCATTTTGTACTGCTGTCATTACTTGCGGATCATCTGATTGTATTTTACCTTCTGTATTTAATATTTCACTCTCCAAACTCCCGTTCCCTTTACTGCTTATATTTTGTATTTTGTGAATTTCGGGTACGATGTTAGTTTTGTAGGTTACTCTGTCGTTAGTTTCATGACCTACATCTTGTTTTTTACAGGTTTTACTAACAAATGTTGTATCTAAAGTATGGTTCGAATTATGATTCATCTGCTCTTCATTTAACATTGAAGTAATTAGGTTTATACTACTTTCATGCTGATTAGATATTTGATTGATATTTCGCTGCATCTGTACTTTATTTGTCACGTATTTTTCATTCGCTCGGTCCGATCCTTCACTCGTATTGCTTTCTTTATTCACATCGTGATCTTTATGTATTTTATTAGTTTCTTGATTATTGTGTGCATCATTTGTTTTTTTACTATCGTTATTTGTGAAGTTTGTAGTCATCTCAGCCTGTACTTTGCAAGCTTTTTCGTGGTCAAGTGACATGTTTTCTCCGTGTGTATTATGCACAATATCTATTTTATCTTGGCATGCATTATTGGATGTTTTTGCAATGAGCACTTCCCTTTCGTGATTTATGACTCTGTTATTTTTGTCAAGCCTATCTGGTGTTTTGCATCCATTTTTATCATTGGAGCCTTTGAATTTATCGCTTAATACATATTTCTCTCTATTTTCTTTCTGACCTAGCACTATGGCTCCAGGCATTACTTCTTGAGAAATATTTATATTCATTTTTACGCGTTTGGACTCCGTTGACATTTCACCGCTTCCATTTCGCTTGTGGGGTGTAACGTTTTCTGTATCTGTTTGGAAGGCCTTGTTAGATATTATATTTATATCGTTATCACTAGTGTCAGCATTGATCAAGATATTTTGCACAGTTGAAGTGGGTTTGAGACCATTGTCATCAGCCTGTCTCTCAATACATACACCACTTGTATCATTGGCGCTAGAAGAAACGTCCTTGATTAAATTTGCAATATTACTTTGTAGTTCAGTCGTTTTTAGTGTCATACATTTATCTTTACTAGCATTTTTATCTTTCTCAGCGTTCTTGGTTTTTGTTTGAGAAATTTGGTGTCTATCATTACTTTTGAAATTACGGACTTCAAAATGCGTAGTTGCCCTGCGAGCATTAATAGTAGACGGATTTAAAATTCTCAGTGTTCCTAGAGTTTTACCATTCGTTTCATGTAAAATATTATCATTAGGATGCATTGTATTTAGATCAAAAGTATCAGTAGTAGCTCTACGACAGTTTATCATACCAGGCTTGAGAACTTTTAATTTTGGTTCAATTATTTCTGCAAAATCCTGACGTCTACTTTCATTTTGGTTTGGAGATATTTCATTGGATTGTGTTCCATCAACCAAATCGAGGCAAATAATTTTACTTCCATCATTAATTGCACTATTCTTCATATAACGAGGATATTTTTGACGTTCTAGGACATGTCTATCATCTTCTGTATTAAAATTACTGACTTCAAAATGCGTAGTTGCCCTGCGAGCATTAATAGTAGACGGATTTAAAATTCTCAGTGTCCCTAGAGTTTTACCATTCGTTTCGTGTAAAACATTATCAATAGGATGCATTTTATTTCGATCAATAGTATCAGTAGTAGCTCTACGACTGTTGATCACACTAGGCTTAAGAACTTTTAATTTTGATTCAATTATTTCTGCAGAATCCTTACATCTAGTTTGTTTTAGGTTTGGAGATTTATCATTAGTTTCCTCCGAATCGAGGTAAATAATTTTACCTTCATCATTAATTACACAATTTTTCTTATAACTAGGATATTTTTGACGTTCTAGGACATATCTATCAGCTTTTTCATATAGATTATCTTCTTCTGTATTATATTTAATGCTTGAAAAATATTTACTTATACGCCAATCCATATCCATACTATTTGAATATATCCTTTTATTCTCACTTATATCATTTGCTGCAGTCGCAATGAAAACATTGTCAGGTCGGCACGACTGTTTCCTTCTATCTTCTAAATTGCCTAATCTCCGTCTTTTGGTTTCTATTTTCTTTGGTTTCTCGAAGTATTCCTTTAAAAGCGCCGTTCTGTCTGAGTCAGAATCAGAATCGTATTCTTCGGCTTCGTTCATTATTCTGAAACAAATGGATATATTAACAGTAGGGTATCACTGGCCACTGCAAGGCGTTGATCGAAATCGCTCAGGATCAGTGGTATTCGCGTAGGGTTTCGAAAAGAAATATATAAATAATACACAAAATTCATTTTATTCGAACACACACTTCTTTACGAAATTTATATTAGCGAAAAAGTTTGACAAAATTATAAAAAATATTTATTCCGTCATTTCGATGATGATTCACCATTTCAATTCAATACCCAGGCGCGGTTCTTCAAAAGAGGAGTGTAAAGTTCTTATTGGGTCGGCAACGAGCATGTGACACCCCTGGGGTTGCAGGCGCCCATAGGCTACGGTGACTGCTTTCCATTAGGCGGGCCGTATGCTTGTTTGCCACCGACGTGGTATATAAAAAAAGGACTAAATTTAAACAACTGAGCTCTCAGCCCACCTGATGGGAAACAGGAACTGAGGCCCATGGACATAGTGACCAAAAAATCGCTATGCGCTGCCTACCCTGAGGACTGAGATGGATTGCCTCTATGCCAGTAATTACACCGGCTATCTTACCCCCAAACCGAAACACAGCAGTGCAAACACTGGTATTCAGCGGCAGGTTAACGGGTAAGGCGGTGGTAGCTAAGTAAGATAATGTAGGTATAGAAAGAATTCTCTTAAGGTGCATTTAGACCAAAGGAGCATTCTCTCATTCTGTACCCCTCTACGAATTTCCACGAATCACGTTTTGTGTAAGGAACGGATTTCGTAGAGTGGGGGCTAGAATGAGTGAATGCTCGTTTGGTCTAAATGCACCTTTAGTTTGTGGCAAACCTCTTTGGGTTGCTCACTACCGCCTGCGAGACTCATGTTTGTTTCATGTTTGTTTATTTATGATTATTTAATATTATGACGCATGGAGACCTTGGGGGTCACTATGACGTACTAATGTGGTTCCGTTTAGGTTGAGAGAGAGGTACCTACAACGCTATACGAGTCGTATAATCAGATATCACTGTCGCTTTCCCTGAACCTAAATTGAATCGCATTAGCAAGTCATGGTCGCCCCTTATCTCATGTCAATAAAGAATTAAAAACTTATATCTACTCATTATCTTATCAATGCAACACTGATAACGACGAAAATAATTGATAGGAGATTAACATAAAGTGCAATACCTACACTTTTATCTGCAAACAAAATCTTGAACAAGTAAAACGATTTGTTTTCAAACAGTAATACTGCATACCCGACCAACTAAAACAAAATAGTATATTACAATACAAGTGCGAAAAAAATTAAGTTCGAAACAAGTGGAGATAAATTAAATCTTTGCTTTGGTGCTGTGTTGATATTAAGTTATTGGGTCTATTGTCGGATACTTATACCTATGTTAGTGACGCTCACTTTTGTCGGCGTTGGTTAGATCATTTTGTTCTATCACAGTGTGCATTGCTATCAGTGCAAAATGTTTATGTTGATTACAATGTCACATGGTCTGACCACTTCCCCATTATTCTCACATTTAATGTAAACTTATTAACGCCAAGAGTAAGCAATAATATTACCAACTGTGCATTTTCTCAGTCTATTATATGGGGTAATAAAACAGGAAAGCAGGTTAGCGAGTATACCAAACAATGTCACGCCGATTTGAAAAATATAGATTTTCCACCAGTTTTCATGACTTGTGCTAATGGTCATTGTAATGTGGCGAGTCATCAGTATGTTATCAACACTCTGTACGGTAATATAGTGTTTGTCCTCGGAAAAGCTGCATCCGCTACTTCCAAAGCTGTTAAGTCCAAAAATAAAAATAAACTAATAGGATGGAATAGGCATGTAAACCAGGCTCACAGGGCGGCCAGAGGGAAGTTTCTTGAATGGAATTCGTTGGGAAAGCCTAAAAACGGGTTCATCTTTGAGCAGATGCGTGAGAGCCGAAAAATATTTAAATCCAGGTTAAAGTGGTGCCAGGACCATCAGCAACAAATTAAAATGGATATGATGGCCTCCCACCA
The DNA here is from genome assembly GCA_025490895.1 of Thaumatotibia leucotreta. Taxonomy (NCBI): domain Eukaryota; kingdom Metazoa; phylum Arthropoda; class Insecta; order Lepidoptera; family Tortricidae; genus Thaumatotibia; species Thaumatotibia leucotreta. The sequence continues at coordinate 10,143 of JALPQI010017448.1, read as the reverse complement.
CTCAAGGAAAGACTTCCGGTCCTTTTGGAAGGCCACGAATGGCATGAAGTTTCGGTCTGGCCTACCCGCTAGTGTTAATGGTGTAAGCAATGCGAGGGCACGCTAATATTTTTAAAGACCACTTTTTTGTTAAGTCTCTCTTGGGAGTAAAGGAGTTGGAGAAGGGCAATGCTGAGGCAAATATAACATACCTAGGCATCACTGCCCGGGACGTAGACATGGCTATTAAGACCATGTCTCGTGGCAAATCTCCAGGACATGACTGTCTCAGCATTGAACATCTTCAACATGCCGGTCCCCATTTAGCCAGAGTATTAGCGATGTTCTTCAATTTGTGTGTAACACACTGTTATTTGCCGGAGGATTTAATGAGAACAATCGTCGTGCCTATAGTCAAGAACAAAACGGGTGATTTGTCTGATGTAAATAACTATAGGCCGATATCTCTTGCTACTGTAATAGCGAAAGTGTTTGATAGTGTGCTTGATGCGAGATTAAACGAGCACGTGGAATTAAGTCATAATCAGTTTGGTTTTAGACAAGGACTGTCCACAGAAAGTGCAATACTATGCCTTAAGCACACTGTCAAATACTACGTGGACAGAAATTCTCCCGTTTATGCCTGCTACCTTGACATTTCTAAGGCTTTTGACCGGGTTTCCTACGATATCCTATGGAAGAAACTAGAATCCATAAATGTCCCGTCTGGACTAGTCCATATCTTCAGGTACTGGTACGGAAACCAGGTCAACTGCGTTAGATGGGCTGATGCGCTGTCAGACCCGTATAGGCTGGAGTGTGGAGTGAGGCAGGGGGGTTTAACCTCACCCATACTTTTTAACTTGTACGTAAATGAGCTCCTGGATACGCTGGGCAGAATGCATGTCGGGTGTCATATTGACGACGTCTGCTTAAATAACATAAGTTATGCGGATGATATTGTCTTGCTAGGTGCGTCGGTAGGTGGCATTCGTAAGCTACTGAAGGTATGTGAGAAATATGTTGATACTCATGGCCTGAAGTACAATGTGGCGAAGAGTAAATATATGGTCTTTGAGGTTGGTCGTGGCAAGACAGTCGAAGTGACACCCATTAGTCTTAACGGGGCAGTCCTCGAAAGGGTGGACACATTTAAATATTTAGGACACATTATCACGTCCGACCTCAAAGACGACAAGGATATAGAGCGGGAACGGAGGGCTCTGTCAGTTCGTGCAAAAGTAAAACGATTTGTTTTCAAACAGTAATACTGCATACCCGACCAACTAAAACAAAATAGTATATTACAATACAAGTGCGAAAAAAATTAAGTTCGAAACAAGTGGAGATAAATTAAATCTTTGCTTTGGTGCTGTGTTGATATTAAGTTATTGGGTCTATTGTCGGATACTTATACCTATGTTAGTGACGCTCACTTTTGTCGGCGTTGGTTAGATCATTTTGTTCTATCACAGTGTGCATTGCTATCAGTGCAAAATGTTTATGTTGATTACAATGTCACATGGTCTGACCACTTCCCCATTATTCTCACATTTAATGTAAACTTATTAACGCCAAGAGTAAGCAATAATATTACCAACTGTGCATTTTCTCAGTCTATTATATGGGGTAATAAAACAGGAAAGCAGGTTAGCGAGTATACCAAACAATGTCACGCCGATTTGAAAAATATAGATTTTCCACCAGTTTTCATGACTTGTGCTAATGGTCATTGTAATGTGGCGAGTCATCAGTATGTTATCAACACTCTGTACGGTAATATAGTGTTTGTCCTCGGAAAAGCTGCATCCGCTACTTCCAAAGCTGTTAAGTCCAAAAATAAAAATAAACTAATAGGATGGAATAGGCATGTAAACCAGGCTCACAGGGCGGCCAGAGCGAAGTTTCTTGAATGGAATTCGTTGGGAAAGCCTAAAAACGGGTTCATCTTTGAGCAGATGCGTGAGAGCCGAAAAATATTTAAATCCAGGTTAAAGTGGTGCCAGGACCATCAGCAACAAATTAAAATGGATATGATGGCCTCCCACCACTCAAGGAAAGACTTCCGGTCCTTTTGGAAGGCCACGAATGGCATGAAGTTTCGGTCTGGCCTACCCGCTAGTGTTAATGGTGTAAGCAATGCGAGGGCACGCTAATATTTTTAAAGACCACTTTTTTGTTAAGTCTCTCTTGGGAGTAAAGGAGTTGGAGAAGGGCAATGCTGAGGCAAATATAACATACCTAGGCATCACTGCCCGGGACGTAGACATGGCTATTAAGACCATGTCTCGTGGCAAATCTCCAGGACATGACTGTCTCAGCATTGAACATCTTCAACATGCCGGTCCCCATTTAGCCAGAGTATTAGCGATGTTCTTCAATTTGTGTGTAACACACTGTTATTTGCCGGAGGATTTAATGAGAACAATCGTCGTGCCTATAGTCAAGAACAAAACGGGTGATTTGTCTGATGTAAATAACTATAGGCCGATATCTCTTGCTACTGTAATAGCGAAAGTGTTTGATAGTGTGCTTGATGCGAGATTAAACGAGCACGTGGAATTAAGTCATAATCAGTTTGGTTTTAGACAAGGACTGTCCACAGAAAGTGCAATACTATGCCTTAAGCACACTGTCAAATACTACGTGGACAGAAATTCTCCCGTTTATGCCTGCTACCTTGACATTTCTAAGGCTTTTGACCGGGTTTCCTACGATATCCTATGGAAGAAACTAGAATCCATAAATGTCCCGTCTGGACTAGTCCATATCTTCAGGTACTGGTACGGAAACCAGGTCAACTGCGTTAGATGGGCTGATGCGCTGTCAGACCCGTATAGGCTGGAGTGTGGAGTGAGGCAGGGGGGTTTAACCTCACCCATACTTTTTAACTTGTACGTAAATGAGCTCCTGGATACGCTGGGCAGAATGCATGTCGGGTGTCATATTGACGACGTCTGCTTAAATAACATAAGTTATGCGGATGATATTGTCTTGCTAGGTGCGTCGGTAGGTGGCATTCGTAAGCTACTGAAGGTATGTGAGAAATATGTTGATACTCATGGCCTGAAGTACAATGTGGCGAAGAGTAAATATATGGTCTTTGAGGTTGGTCGTGGCAAGACAGTCGAAGTGACACCCATTAGTCTTAACGGGGCAGTCCTCGAAAGGGTGGACACATTTAAATATTTAGGACACATTATCACGTCCGACCTCAAAGACGACAAGGATATAGAGCGGGAACGGAGGGCTCTGTCAGTTCGTGCAAACGTGATAGCCCGTAAGTTTGCGCGCTGTACCAGGGAGGTGAAACTTACACTTTTCAGAGCCTATTGCACCTCCATGTACACGTGCAGCTTGTGGCGCGCATATACACAACGGGCCTATGGAGCCCTCCGCGTCCAGTATAACAATGCGTTCCGGGTGCAGGTGGGGCTGCCTCGCTTCTGTAGCGCATCAGGGATGTTCGCCGAAGCCAGGGTAGATTGCTTTTATGCCACCATGCGAAAGAGGGCCGCATCCCTGGTGCGCCGGGTGCGCGCCAGCCCCAACACCATCATGAGAATGATAGGGGACAGGCTGGACTGCCCCTACATGCTTCGCTGCAGTTGGCTGCATGCGCCGTACTCAGCGAACTTAACTTAGTTAGTTTAAAATAATTTTAGTTGTATGTTAACAGTTGTAGATATAAGTTTTACTAATATTATATGAGTGTATCTTACTTGAAATAAAATTAATTATTATTATGTTTGTATCTCCTTGAGGATCACGGGCTTACAAATCCCGGTTTTTTGATAGGCTTGCGCGGGGATATAGATCCAACACGTAGAGGCCCTTTGGAGAAATTTGCTGTGTTGTACACCTGCTGCAACCCACTCAAGGGCACAAATACATATCCGTAAACCGGTCCCAGCAGGCGCATAGAGACTATTGAGAAGGAATGGAAAAGACTAATGGGCTATGGTGATGGAGGATGGATGGATCAGAAATGGAACTATAGAAAAGAGGTGTCCGCCATAACAATGATTTCTCTTTGCTATCGAGGCAGGCGGTGACTTGCCGCCGACTAGATGGGCCCCCGTAAATGCCGTCACAAGAGACAGCCAGGGGCAACACCGGTGTAGGCGGCTCAGGAGTGTAGAGAGGTGTACACCGCTTTCTGCGCAGTGGCTTGACAGCCGCTGCACCAACTCGCGACTTATGCAAATTTACACTTCCACCCCTGGAGCATATAGCTCTGACGACTCCTCTCTGGACGGCCAGTTAAGGCAAGCCAGAGCTGAGAATCCTACGGGTCCCCTTGGGGTTCCACTCCGACCGACGAAGACACGCCGGAGGCGGGGACCCTGACCGACTCTCGGGAGCACTCGGGTCCGTGGGGTCGTTACTCCCCAACAGCTCGCCACAAGCTGCCCTGCGGCGTATAATATACTATTATTATTATTCTCTTTATTTATACATCTTCTTAGGTCAGGTTATTTTATAATATGGTTATAAAAATAAAATACAATAAAACATACAAAATCAATACAAAACATATAAACATACTATAAAAAAACCTAACCTAGGGTGCCGCCGGCAACGGGGCGGGCCCAAGCTGCCGGGGGTAGGGCTACAGGGAGAGGAACCGCCGGACTATGCGCGCCGTGTCCAGGATTACCGCCTTCTGCATCTGACCCTTGATCCAACCACCTAGCGAGAGCCTCTTGAGGTGTTGATCGAGACTCTTCGCTATGAGACCATTCGCAGAAACAACTATCGGCACAATGATCGCCGAATCAACATCCCACATGTCGGTTACCTCGTGAGCCAAGTCAAGGTACTTACTGGCCTTCACGAGGTTCTCGTCATGGGGGACCGTGATGTCGATGAGCATTGCCCGGCGTTGCGATCGATCTATCAGCACGATATCAGGCTTATTGGCTACAATAGTCCTGTCCGTGATGATAGATCGATCCCAATAGAGCGTGGCACGACCATTTTCGAGAACTGCCGCAGGTGTGTACTTATAGTAAGGCACTTCGAAGCCCACAAGGCCGTATTGAAGAGCAAGCTGCTGGTGTATAATCCTGGCTACGAGGTTGTGTCTGTGCAAGTACTCGGTGTTAGCAATCTGAGAACAACCGGAAATAATATGCCTGACTGACTCACCGGGACGGCGGCATGCCCGACAAATGTCGACCGTACCGTCCTTCAGGATATATTTCCGGTAGTTATTCGTCATGATAACCTCGTCAGCAATTGCACAGGCAAAACCCTCGGTTTCTCCGAAGAGGTCCCCGAATCGTAGCCAGTTCACCGACGTGAGCAGATCTACGTCAGGTCCCGTGAGAGCCTTGTAGAACCGCCCGTGTAGCTCCTTGCTCTTCCATACCGCCCTGCGGTCCTCGGTGCTTAGTACCACAGGTCTGCGCCAGTTCTCTTTTGCCAAGGAGAGCGGCGTGAGATTCCGGTCTACTGCCACCACATCACGATGCATCCCGCACTCATTGCTAAGAAAATAGTTTCTAAGATTGTACACCTCGCGGTTGTGGAGGTTTTTGGCATTTAGGAAGCCGCGGCCCCCACACCTCCGCGGGATGTACAATCTCATAACTGATGAGCGCGGGTGTAGCATTCGATGTGTGGTAAGCAGTGTACGGACCCTTCGATCCAGGGCGTCCAGCTCCGTCTGAGTCCACCTTAGTATGCCAAAGGAGTATGTGAGTATGGGTATTACCCAGGCGTTGAAGGCGCGCACTTTGTTGCCTCCTGACAAAAGACTGTTAAGTACTTTTGTGAGCCGGCTGAAAAAGCGCTCCTTCACCGCCTGTCTAATTCCCATATCTTCAATACCCAAAGACTGTGACATACCAAGGTATTTATAGGTTTCTGCTTCCGAGATAGATCTGAACGACATTGTCTCAGAAAGCTGTATTGAATTTACTACTTTCCCCCGCTGCACATGCATAACCGCACACTTATCGACACCAAACTCCATATTGATGGCACTACTGAAAACTTCTGTGGTTCGCAGTAGTTCCAACAAGTATTATTATTATTATTATTTGTATCTCCTTGAGGGTCACGGGCTTACAAATCCCGGTTTTTTGATAGGCTTGCGCGGGGATACAGATCCAACACGTAGAGGCCCTTTGGAGAAATTTGCTGTGTTGTACACCTGCTGCAACCCATTCACGGGCACAAAATCCGTAAACCGGTCCCAGCAGGCGTATAGAGACTATTGAGAAGGAATGGAAAAGACTAATGGGCTATGGTGATGGAGGATGGATGGATCAGAAATGGAGCTATAGAAAAGAGGTCCGGACACCTGCCATAACATTGCCTGCCACAATTATTATTATTATTATAAATCGACACGACATAGGCTAGATTCACACGGAGTATTTTTTCCCGTATACTATAAACGAGATTTTCTCGAACGTCGTAGTGACACTAGACTTTGAATAATAATGTTCAAACGGATCCCGCATACCGTATTCGAGAATGCGTGTGAACGGTACTATGTACACAAAGTCTATTGTCACTACGACGTTCGAGAAATTCTCGAATACGGTATGCGGGAAAAAATACTCCGTGTGAATCTAGCCTTACGAATTTCGTTTTCGCACATGTACCTATCGTACGTTTTTCAGTACATATGGCCGTCCGAAGATTTCGAACTTACGTAAAATGAACCACTTCTCGCACTAGCGCGTAAAAAAGGGACATCTGTACTGAAAAACATTATTTGAAACATAATTTAACAAGTGTTCATAATGTCCAACTGCGTTTATCTTGACACAGCTCCGCTCGCCGCCTGTGATTGGATTGACTCACTCGAAATGTTCTCCTTCGAGGATCTGGAGCAAAGAACCTTAAGTTTCATAGATCCAGATCGTCATGAAGATGACGAGGTCGTCCGGGTGCTTGAGCATGTTGTGGCACTGTAAACTGTCCGAAGTCGCGAAGGTTTTGGTGCATGCGGTTTATTAAATTGTGTCCGGGAATCGGAATTTTTGGATGAAGTGTGCTATTCGTTTGTATTGACATGTATATACATATGTAAGGACATGGCGTGTGTATTTTATGCCTTGTTTACTCGGTTGTGAAATACAATATTCTTCATAATTCTTTTTTATAAGTTCTCATGGAAACATTCTCAATGAGAACTTACTCTTAAATTCTCGTCAATTTCCGAGTACCTATGTTCCCGCAATTTTGAAAACTTTTTTTGTACATACCTGAAAAATCCACAACACAGGTTTCGTCAAGATACAGGAAAGTATATTCACGACAAGCTTCGTCACAATAATAACAACATCAAACCATCCACAACATGTTTCGTCAATATAAATTATAAAATAATTGCTAATATTAAAACATCCCTGCCTGGCACGTACCCGGCCCAAAAGTTCCAAATATGCTCGCTGCATTACCCCGTTGGATAGCTAAGGATATCCGCTGAACCAAGTACGAACCAGACCTAGAGTCGCCACCCCTATCGCGCATCCTTTTACCCAAATCCCGTACAAAAAGTTTTGCCTCCTCACACCAAGGCCCGGCCGTTTCCACCGCAAGAGGGACGAAGTCGTACACAGGTTCCAGGTTGGAATACTTGGCATGCTTGTGTTTGGCCGCGTTTTCCGCCGCACCACCCGCCGACCTGACAGTTTGCGCAAGATGTGACGCAGCGAACGTACTTACACAGGTGGCATCCCACAGCAAACTACGACCCTTCGCCCAAGGAACCAGTGTAAGACCGTCCGGCCTCTTCCCATCCGTTCGGCTTAGACCCTGAGGCTCCAGAACGCAAGGTAAACTTGCCGACACCATAGCTCTGCGGACAATATCATTAATAGCATGGTGTCGGGGAACCCTACCGGCACATCGAACGCAACTTAACCCATGGTAACCATTGGCCTCCACCATCACTCCACAGACACAGGGATGAGGCTCACACACCCTACAACCTAGCCTTAATGCAGCCCCAACCCTTAGGGAGTCGTTATCTAAAAGCGTTCCCAAATGAGATGACGGTAATGCCTGCAACCACGCCCCAGACTCGGGCCGCACCACAGCCCTAAGACGAGCCAACTCCACCCCTGATGCCCCTTCTAGCAAAGTATTGTAAACTTGCTTACACAAAATGTCATCCCACGACCTCTGCAGCCTGGGATTATCAGGACGCTCCCCAGATGAACATCGAACCGACCACTCCGACAATGCATTGAATTTGATTTTGAAAATGTTCTGCAAACTTTTACATTGCTAATTGAGACCGATGCTCATAATAAGAGTTGAAATTATGGACCATTTTTGCAGTCTAATACTTAGTTGGGTGGTTTTATGGTACTTATAAAGGATTATTACGTACTAACCTTTTTTTAAGACTTTTATTTCCACTTCACTTCTTAATTCAGTATTCAAATTTGTAATACACATTAGTCTCATTACGCATTAAAGTACCTTGTCAAGATAATGACATGGCAATCTATGAAATGTTTTGATAATTTTGATATGGTTTTGATGCTTTTTAGGGTTCCGTAGCCAAAAAGGCAAAAACGGAACCCATATAGTTTCGCCATGTCCGTCTGTCCGTTTGTCCGTCTGTCCGTCTGTCCGTCTGTCCGCAGCTTAGCTCCTTGGCGGTTAGTACTACAAGTTTGTAATAATTTGGTACAAGTATACACATCAGTTAAGCCGACAAAGTGGCAGAATAAAAAGTAGAAAAGTCTTTTTTTTAGGGCACCTCTCCTATTAGTAAAGTGGGATGATTTTTTTATTTTGCTGTAAACCTATAGTGTTGGGTATCGTTGAATAGGTCTTTGAAAAAGAATAAGGGTCCCAGAAGAAAGTTTCTTAAATCAATTTCGGAGATAACCGCTAAAAGAGAAAAAAAAATTGTATCGACCAACATTAGAAAAGTGCAATCGCGCTACCTTTTTAAAGAATATAAAGTGCGTTTTAAACTATATAAATACGTATAAATTAATAATCATTCACAATATGTAAAAACAAAACAAACAAATTACAATAAATTCCCGATAAATATCGCATCTCTTCATTAACATTTTAAAAATAATGAAATGCTCATATGATTAAAGTATTTTTTTTTCTTTTATCGATTTTTTTAATACTTTAACATTTCAAACAAAATGTTTAATTAAAATTTTTGTGACAGGTTGTTTCGTTAAGTCTATTCATATTTTGACTCAAAATAATTATGGTCAGGAATACAGCATTAAAATCTTTCGCAATGCTCGCTAGCACCGTGAATAGTGTAAAAGTAATGCCACCCCCCATGAATTCCACGGTTGTTTTTTAAAGTATATTATTCGTTATCTCTGAGAATTGTAAAACGATTTTTTTTTATCGAACGGAGAAATATTAGATCCCCATGTGCGAGACTTCCCAAGCTAAAATTGTTCAGTATGATTTATATGCATTTCTATTCATTTTGTCAATTTTCATAATTTATGCATGATAAGTGGGTCGGTCCGCCTTAGAAAAAAAACGTAAATGTAATGAAATCAAAGTTTTAGAATTATAACTAACGTGAGTCTCAAACATATTTAAATATTTATCAAACGGATTACTCACGTAATTTAATTCGATAATCACACGACACGTCGGGCTTTGGTCGCGCGTACTCCATGAGGATCCTCTAAATGGATCGAAACATATCGAGCAATAGACTACTTGACCCATTTTTAAAGTTTGTCTTATATTATTAATCAATATCTGATTAACGGAAAAAAATATAAATATATTTTTTCACGACCTAGAAAATCGCAAAACTATAACTTAAAATTTAAACTTTCGTTACCAGGCGAAAAACATACTAGCCATGTTAATGCTTAGATTATCTGTGGTGTAACGTCACTCAAACCGATAACAAACATTTGACATGTCACTTATGTTATGTCAATGCGAGGGGCCGCACATAGTGTGCCACTAAGAGGGATAGACATAGTCACTTACTACATACTTTTTTTAAGAAGATACTTGTGTGTGTGGCACTTAGACTTAGCATCTAACACACACACACACAAAAAATAGTGGCACAGTGATAAGGACGGACGATTATCGTTCCTTTTCACTTCCACTAGTAAAAAGTTTCATAAGACCATCCCTTTCGTTCTTGCTATTATTATTACGTTGTCAAATCCATATCCATATTCT
>JALPQI010017447.1:0-28502 GCA_025490895.1 Thaumatotibia leucotreta | reverse complement strand
ATTTGCAATTCATATTCGCGAATGCGAATGCGAATATTGGGTATTATACAATATACATATACAAAAACAGTAGATAATGCTGGTAGAAAATGCCCAAAGGCATTAAGTCCGCCATTTATACTCTTTTGTATGTGCAATATTGTGCATTAAAGTTGAAAATAATAATAAATTATACATTATTCATCATTCAGTTAAAATGTATCATTTTTAGAGTCGCATGTTTTTGTACCTAGACATCTAGGTATTAAGGTCAACTTAGAATGTAGTACTTCCTGCCTTAAGTGAATGAAATAATTAGATAAAAATATTCTCAATATTTGCGTAATTTTTTTGCGAATGCGAATACGAATGCGAATATTCGCGAATGCGAATATTCGTTACATCGCTAGTAGGTATGCATTATAAGACGCGATATTATGAATAGGTAGGTACTAGCAATGTATAAGTTGCAGAACATTTTCAAAATTGCGGAAATATAGGTACTCGGAAAACTCCAAGAATTTTTATCAGAATTTAAGAGTAAGTTTTCATTGAGAATATTTCCATGAGAACTTATAAAAAATTGTTATGAAAATTATTGTATTTCACAATTGAATAAACGGGTAAGTAATATAACGTATACGAACTTAAGCTATATAAATCATAACGTATAAATTCAGTTTGTATAAATGTATAATGCCTAACGTGTAATAAATATAACGTATAAAAGGATATAATTATTAAATGAATAATTGTAAAATGTATAATGAACGTAACATATAATATCGTTTACGATAACGATTAATTTAGTATAACATTGAAATAATCGAATATACAAAACAACTATCTTACACAAAATATAAGCGCCTACGATATTTTAATAATTAAACTATAAAATTATCATTATATTTAATTTGAATTGATTTACTATTTATCCGTATATTAAGCCGTATCCGTATAGGAAGCGATATAGACCTGGGAACCGGTCGACGAAGCCCCGCTGCGCGGGGCTTCTATTTCTGCTCTAAGGGATAAAAGGTACCTAACGAACCTATCCAGGTTAAAGTAGGAGAGGTACAAATTGGTTATTTTTTAATGCGGGGGGCTCCGCCCCCCCGAGCCCCCCTTGTGGGGGACTGCGCCCCCCGGTCCCCCCTTTTTTGGTTTCGCAAGGATGATGATGCGTAAACTATTAATTAAAAGTAAGTAGGTCGTTTATTTATCCGGGAAACTACGCTCGAAACCTAACCAATCCAAATCGGTTTTACCCTGATTTATTACTTGGATTGGTTAGGTTTCGAGACTAGAACGGATTGAAAAGGGTAAATATAACGTATACGTTTTTGTAGAACTTAACCTAACTTACTTTTCTGGCAGTTATATTTATATCGTTATATCAGATGTTAGTATATGTTTTAACTTTTATACCTTTATATTGATATATGAAACGGAATTCGTTAATATGTACGTTAGACTAAACAACGGTATATATTATTAGCGTTATATTATTTTTGTATTATACTATTTGGAAATAGATGTTTAATACATTATACCTAACGTTAGTATACGTTATGAACGTTTGTAAACTGTATTTATACTAAAAGTGAATAACACCCTGAATAAACAAGGCGTAAAAATATACTTTAAAAGGCATGTATATACAACGGTTTCGGCATGATTAGATCGCTTGTAAAATTTACACTGACGAGAACATTCTCTATCATCATCATCATCATCATCAGCCTATGATAGTCCACTGCAGGACGTAGGCCTCTCCTATTAACTTTGCGTAGAGACGCATTAGGAGGTAAATGCCCATAATCGCTGCTGGGCAAGCGGATTGGCGATCGCAGTAATGTGACCACTATGATGACGCTGCTGCCCATCATCAATCTTTTATCAAATAATGGTCGGTGACACTTCAATACCTTAGTCGACTCTTACGACACCCGCAGGAGGAGTTGGGGTGGTGACAAATGTATTCTTACTGCCGTCACCACACGGCATATTTATTAGTATTAACGTAAAAATATAACTGCGAGCGTGTTTCACGATATGTCTCAAAGACATGAAATACTATGGAAGTCAGCCATATTTGTTTACCTTTTTAGGGTTCCGTAGCCAAAATGGCAAAAACGGAACCCTTATTTCGCCATGTCCGTCTGTCCGCAGCATAGCTCAGTGGCCATGAATACTAGAAATCTGCAATTTGTTACAGGTGTACATATTAATCATGCCAACAAAGTGGTACAACAAAAACTAAAAAAAAAATCAGGTACCTCCTCAACTGGTGAAGTGGGTATGATTTTTTTATTTGCTGTAATCCTACAGTGTGGGGTATCATTGAATAGGTCTCTTAAAAATAATAAGGATCTTCAAAGAAAGTTTTTTTCTAAAGTCAATATTTTCGGAGATAATCGCTCCAGAAAAAAAAATTGTGTCCCCCTTTTAACTTTTGAACCGTAGGTCTAATAAAAATGAAAAAAATCATAAATAGTGGGCTAATAGAATACTTTAAAATAAAACTATTTCGAACATAATCGGTCTAGCCATTTTTGATTAACTACGGAACCCTGCACTGACAATGGCCCGACATGCTCTTGGCCGGTTTTTCATATTTTTTTACTTTGAACTGAAAAAACATAATACATAGATTCAAAAAAGAAATCTTATATTTTGTCTCATCAATAAAAATTCTGAATGGGCCCTTAAATGGATCGATATCTTTGTTACATGCTGTATAGTACGGTCAAATCGTATATTAAACTCGCAAAACATGTAGTAAAGCTGCATTTTTGGTATGTTATTTAGACACCATAGGGCAATATAAAACCACATTTTGCAAGCAAAAAAAAGTTGTGCTAGCTGCGTTATACGTGAAAAACTGTGAAATTAACTGTCTATTTTTAGTTTCTGATTTTTATAAAAAAAGCCTTACGTTTTTTGACAATATGTATCAGGTAACGTTTAAAGATGAATGAATTTGTAACAAGATGAGATAACATGCATTACCATAGGTCTTATAGTTTCAGAGATTCGAGACTTCAAATAGTACCCTATTTTGTAAACTAGATAAAATGTTGAGTTTTGCTAACGTTTTTGGTTTAATATCGCCTTACCTAATTATGCTACGAAAAACATGGAATAATTACCTTATAGCGCAATTAGTATTCTTTCATTTAAGGGTAAAATCAGGTTAGTAAACTTTGTAATTGAAACTAAAAACGCGTAATTCAAAAGGCAGTAGACCCGCTATGTAAGTTTTTCATACAAATCGCAAGTCGTGTTGCAAAGCTGCAATTTTAGTATATTATATAGGCCCTATAAGGACGTACAAAAATGCTTATTACAAGAAAAACAAAACAGGAATTTCGGCATAGGACGAAAAAAACTGAAAAAATATTGGACTTCTTTTACTTTTTGACGTTTAATTAAAAAACTATTCTCTTTTTGATACTGATTGCTAAAAAACTTAGAAAGAATATTAAATTGGAAAGGATTTGAGCTACCTTGCATTACCCTAAATTACATAGATTTAGAGATACAACATTTCAAAATGTGCCCTTCATTAAGTTAAGAAAATAAATGCATGTTTGAAGCCTCGTATACCCCCAAACTATAAGACTTACAGTAATTGTTATCGGCTCAATTTGTTCCAAATTTAATGTAGTTATTATCTACAATTACTTTTTTTTTCTTAGCGCGAACGTTTTGCCAATATTTAGTGAATAGCTTTAACGTAACCTAAAATTTGTTTATGTTTTGATAAAAGGGCACTTTATGAAATGTCGTATCTCAAAATATATATAACTTACGGTGATGCAACGTAGCTCAAATCCTTTCAAATTTAATGTTCTTTCTTAGTTTTATAGCAATCAGTATCAAAAAGAGAGTAGATTTTTAGTTAAACGTCAAAAACTAAAAAAAGTGCGAATTTTTTTCTGTTTTTTACGTCCTATGCCCAAATTATTTTTTTGTTTTTCTTTTAATATGCATTTTCGTATATATCTATAAGGCCTTTATAATATACCAAAATTGCAGCTTTGCAACTCGACTTGCGATTTGTATGAAAAACTTAGATAGCGGGCCTCCTGCCTTTGGAATTTCGGGTTTATACTTTCAACTGCAAAGTTCACTGACCTAATTTTACCCTTTAATTAAAGAAAATTAAGTGCGCTTTAAGGTCATTATTGCATGTTTTTTGTAGCATAATTAGGTGAGACGATATTAAGTCGAAAACGTTAGCAAAACACAAATTTTATCTAGTTTACAAAAAGGGGCACTTTTTAAAGTCTCGAATCTCTGAAACTACAAGACCTACGGTAATGCATGTTAGCTCAACTTGTTGAAAATTTATTAGTCTTTAAACGTTTATTTACATATGATATCAAAAAACGTAAGGTTTTTTAAATAAAAATCAGAAACTAAAAAATGGCCGTAAATTTCGCAGTTTTTCACGTGCTACCCAGCTAGCACAACTTTTTTTTGCTTGCAAAATATGGTTTTATACTGTCCTATGGTGTCTAAACAACATACCAAAAATGCAGCGATACTACTTGATTTGCGAGTTTAGGGTAAAATTATGTACGATTTGACCGTACTAGTATGTTATAAATGAAAAATCCAATACATTTTCGTAATGATTTATTTCCTTACAAACGATTTGTACATCAAATATAAATATACTAAAACTAATATTACATTACATCTAGTGCTCTAAACAGCATATAAATACGCATGGGCTACATAATATTTACACAACTTTCACGTTACAAATAATGTTTTTAAGGTAAATTGCAAAAATAGTACATTACTATAGGCCGGGATGAAAGGGGTTGCCGGCCGAGATTATGGTAAACAACAAAAACATCAATTTTATTGCATAGTGGCAGAATGTCCTGAATAGTAAAAGTTGGTCAGTATGACTTATACATTCACATGTATAAGTCATACTGACCAACTTTTACTACGGGGCCAACGCCGAAATCGCGAGAATTTGACTGTCCCATACAAAATGGCAGCATCCCACCGGCCGGAATATATGAAACGGCCAATTTTTTTCGCGATTTCAGCGTTGGCCCGGTAGTAAAAGTTGGTCAGTATGACGTATACATTCACAGGTTTCTTTCTTTGCTCTACTATGTGATACCTACTGTAATGCGAGGTTAAGGTACGAGTAGAACACATTACGTGACCTACATAATTGCATTATCCATAAATGTGTCAGTGTACACGGAAATGTAAGTAAGTACCTTGTCACGGTGTTTAAAATGGACTTAAGATCTACTAGAGTTTCTCATTTAGAATTATAACTAACGTGAGATTCAAAGATATTATAGTATTTTATGCAACCCTTGTTTAAGAGAGGTCAAAAAAGGTGAGTGGCGTGGGTAACAATTTGAGGCGAAGCCGAAAATTGTTATGAAAGACGCCACGAGCATTTTTTTGACTCAGTTAAACAATGTTGCATACAATACTTTTTCTACGACCACACATTTATTTTTAAATAAAATTGTAAATTTGGAAATATTCTTAGTCAAACACAAATTGATCATCAAGGTCGGGTGGGAGACCTCAAAATTAAAAAAGAAAGCTCTTCTATGTTTTACTGTTCATTAGATTTTTTTTTTAGTTAGGTTGACAGCCATGTATTTCATTAAGTCTTGTATACACGAGGTGTCTTAAAATGCAAAAAACGCACTGCGTGTAAACCCGAATGCGTTTATGGGGAATATACAATATAGACTTATTTTGACATCTGTAAGGTAGGGGCTTAATGGTGTGTTCACGACCATGTAAATGACAAATAAAAGTACGGGAGTAGAAAAAATATTATCGAACCGGACACACGCATCGACAGTTTAGGGGGCGTCTACACTGTCGCTTAGCAAGTGATGTAGTGAGTGTTGTGTGTAACCCCCTTTATGACAAAAGTAACACTGAGGGTAGATCTTTCCTTGACGAGGACCCTCTTAATGGGTCGAAACCGGTTCGATAATATTTTAATATATTTCTCATTTGGATTTGTGAGTCACAAACATGAACAAAATGTTAACGTTGCCTAAACTTCATTTTCTATATTTTTATACAGGGTGGGTAGTGAGTAACCCGACAAACTTGAAAGGTGTATTCCGGGCCACATTTTATTTGTCATATGAACTTTTCTGGATTCGGCTTAGTTTAAGAGATAATGACATTATAAATATTAGATGTCATATACCAAAGAAAAACGACCAAGATCATCTAACGCCCGAGGTGGGAATTTCGCAATACGTTCAGATAATGACATATTTTTCAAAAAATTATTTTTTATCATAAGACACAAAAAATGCCTGCACGATTAAAACTCTTACACTAATTATTTTCATCTCGACATACTCACTGATTAAAGTTAGAGAAAATGAGAAAAATGTGAAAAAACATTATAACTTTGAAAAAAATATTCTTTCCCTACAATTTATTACTGGTCATGAACAAAAAAATTCAAAATATCCCAAAATAGAATTTGAAAAAATATTTTTTGTTCTAAAATGACATATGTCACCTTTTTTTACTTCTTTTGTCATCAAAAATGCATTGGTAAAGTCTGTCCGTATACTCACGAATAAATAAATAAATAAATATCTTGGGACATCTTACACAAATCGACCTAGTCCCACGGTAAGCTCAATTAAGGCCTGTGATGTGGGTACTAAGTGACAATATATATAATAGATAGATACATCATCATCATCATCATCAGCCTATGATAGTCCACTGCTGGACGTAGGCCTCTCCTATTAACTATGCGTATAGACGCATTAGGAGGCAAATGACCATAATCGCCACGCTGGGCAAGCAGATAAATACATATAGATACTTAAATACATAAACAGCCATGACCAAGGAACAAACATTTGTGATAAATAAATACACAAATAATGCCCTCGCCGGGATTCGAACCCGGAAGCTCCAGCTTCGTAGGCAGGGTCACTACCAACTAGGCTACGGAGGCTGACAAACACCCTGTATATGAACTGAAAGCTCGTCGCTCGTCTACTTCACAAAAAGTATCAAAATGCTGGATTTCCTGTGAAGCCTTAACTTTCGAACATGATCGTGACACATTTGTCAAACTAAATAAGAAGTAACTATCTTCGGAGTCGTAACAAGCTGCGACCATATATGACATGGACGTCTAACGCCAGCTCAAAAATGCCCCCAAAACCAATTGTTCAATTGTACCAAGACAAGATGGGCAGGACATAGCGCTTTTCTTAACACCGAGCACATTTCGAAGCAACATCTTTAACAAATGTTTATAGAATATAGCCGATACAACTTTGACAGACCAATCAGAACTATTTTTAAATGGCGGTTTAAGATTTTATAGGTTGACATTGAAATTCATTCCCGTGATGCATTGAAGAGGGGGTGACACTTGTCAACTAAAATTCAGGACCGTTTTTGAAAGGCAATTTAGTATGGCGTGCGGCTTCCATATGTTATTTGTTCGTAGGTGACAGGCTTTCCACGTGCACTGACACAAATGTCCCAGCAATCTTCCAAGCTATTCTACTTATTCTATCTTACTATAGTTATTTGAGCATTATATTGATGGATTATCCACATTGTAAAAAAGTAACACCTAAAGACTGTTCATTTTACTAAGCGGACACGAAAAACTTCACCTAAATATTTTTTTCTTTTATCATATTTTATTTTTATTTGTGAAATATTATTTACTAAAAAAAAGCAAATAATAAGTAATATCTCAATTTAGTATATTAATTATCGGCAACTACATTCTTAGACTACTGTTTGGCCACGAAACTTATGTTCTGCAAATTACTTTTTGACATTTTACAACTACCTAGTTGCGAACTATAACACTTTTGAATTTTTTCAATGATTTAGTTTTTCGTCTATCGTTTCTTAAATGTATCTTCACAACAGGCCATTACCGCTATATAGGATGAAGATGAAGACAATTTTATGGATGTCATCTTTTTAAACAAAATCTATGATTATTAAGGCTTTGCTAATTTCATGGCTGTAAACTGTTCATCGATCGATTTTAAAACCGATGTATAATAGACATTTAATAGATCTTAACCGATGATAGTTAGTAAAATGAACAGTCCTTATATCGATTTGTATAATTATAATTTAAAGATAAACTAGTCTTAATCGCGAAAACTTACGTTTAATTATATTCTGACGTTTCGAACATGACGTTACACCCGTGGTCGCAGGCAGACTCACGTCAGGATATAATTAAACGTAAGTTTACGCGATTAAGACCCGTTTGTCTTTAAATTATGATTGATAATCGTGAAAGTTTAAATCAATATATTGTATAATTATAAAACAAATGAATGTTTTCTAATCATTAGAAATAGAAATAGAAATGTTTATTTGCAAGAATACGTTACAATTAGGTCTTTCTTACAGCATTTTGAGAATCAGTATTCAGTCGACATAAAGCCAACATGCAAAATATTTATATATTACATTTGGTAACAACATACTTCGTGATTTAGGTAGGTACTAATAAATAATGACATTTCCAACAAATTCGAATATTATGATAAGTTAAGTACAGATGTCGTTAATGATTAGTTTCACAATACCATGGACCGAATTCGCTGTGATTCACGGAAGGTCGTCTGGTGTAATGGGGATGATGATTGTAGTTAAAATAAATTATTTAACATTATGCATGACATAATATAATATAAAAACGCCGATCGAGTTTAACTTTCTAAAGATATCGTACTTAATTGTCGTTGCGAAGCTGACTGAAATTAAAGTTTTTTAACTTGGCGCTATTTGGGTAACCCAAAAAGTAAAAATGCCCTCTTAGATGTACGCGAAGAACTGCGTCACGTACCCGACATTCTCGTGGAATGCACCAAAAGTTGATTGCTCCATATATAATTTCTCGTGACATACTGTGCTAGTTTTGTGCTTTGGACAATAGATAATGAAAAAACACAGGAAAACAGCTACAAAACAGTTATCTATCCTTATATCACTTTACAACCACGTTCCAGTTCACACAGGTGAGGTATACATATGTCAGTAATGTGTATGTCAGTCCGGCTTGTCGCGTCGGCGGTTCCGCGGCGGCGCAGGCAGCTTCTTGTGCACGTACTTTACGTGAGTGTGCACGGAGCCCGACTGCGTGAATGCTTTGCCGCATATATCGCAGGAAAAGGGTTTCTCTCCTGTGTGGACCTATGAAAAAAAATCCGTGTTTGAATGAACCCAAAACAAAGTGAAGATCTGTGGAAGTTAATCTCATGATATCTGTTGTTTGGGAAATCGCTGTTAAATCATAATCATAATCATAATGCTTTTATTCAAAATAGATTCACATGGAACACTTTTTGAAGGTCATGTACATAATAATTTAAATAAGTATTAAACATAGGTAAATTACACAGTAATTAAAGCATAAAAATAAGTCTAGAGGTAGGTATCACTTAGGGATACAAATTTTTAGCGTTCGACAATTCATTCATCCACACATATTTATCAGTTAAGTAGTCGTCCAGTCTGTAATAGGCTTTTTAATTAATGTTTCCTTTATGATTTTTTTAAATTTACGTTCTGTTAGATTTTTTATTTCGACAGGTAACTTGTTATAGTAGCGAGCACACAGCCCCATAAAAGATTTTCGCACCTTACTTAGTCTAGTCTTTATATCTATTAAGTTATTTTTGTTTCTTGTATTAACATTGTGTACGTCGCATTTTTTCCTAAAATAAGGCAGGTTTTTTCTAACGTACATTATATTTTCATAGATATATTGACTGGGCAATGTCATTATATTTGTTGATTTAAATATTTCCTTCATGGGCGTATGGTGTCGATAACCGAATATGGCACGCACTGCACTTTTTTGCCAGATGAAAACAGCCTCCACGTCAGCAGCTCTACCCCAAAGCAATAGCCCGTAACACATTATGCTATGGAAGTAACCATAATACGCCAACTTGGCGGCATCTGAATCGGCTATCTGCTTTATCCTTTTTATTGCATATACGGCTGAACTTAGCCGCTTACAGACAGCAGTAATATGAGGGCCCCATTGTAAGTTTTTGTCAACCGTGATTCCTAAAAATACTGTTTCATCTATGATTTCTAATGATTGGTTGCCAATTGACAGTCCCTGCACTTCGTTTCTAACATTAGGGAGCTTAAAATGTACACACTTAGTTTTTTTTGGCATTCAAGACTAGATTGTTGGCAGTAAACCATTCATGGACCTGTTCCATAGCACTGTTAATAGTGGCTGCACTGCGTGAATCTCTGTTCCAACGAAATACAAGTGAAGTGTCATCGGCAAACAATACAATTTTAGCGAGATGTTCGGCCATGAATGGAAGGTCATTCACGTAAATGAGAAACAGGAAGGGCCCTAGTATTGACCCCTGAGGGACCCCTGTCTTAACCTGTGAACCTACAGAGCTAACACCATTTACAAAATCTTTCTGATGTCTACCAAGCAAGTATGACCGCAACAGCTCCAGAGCCAGACCTTCAACCCCGTAATAATTTAATTTAGTTAATAAAGTCTGATGATCCACGCAGTCGAAAGCCTTCGACAAGTCACAGAACATTCCAATAGCGTCTTTTTTTTCTTCCCATGCCTCAACAATGTGTCTGATTAAACTTACGCCGGCGTCAGTGGTAGATCTGCCCTTGGTGAATCCGAACTGCTGAGTGTGAAACAATTTATTCAAATTAAAATGTCCAATAAGTTGTGTAAATATGACTTTTTCAAATATCTTACTTAGAACAGGCAAAACAGAAACAGGTCTGTAGTTATTAGGATCCTTAGCATCACCAGCCTTATGTAACGGTACAACTCTACTCAATTTCATCAGGTCCGGGAATATGCCCTCATCTACACATCCATTGAATATAAAACTTAAATATGGTGCAATAGTGACTATAATGTTTTAACAGATATACCCCACACATCTTCTGTTGATTTTACTTTTATTTGTTTAAAAATTTTAATAATATCGTCAGGACTAACATGTTGAAATTCAAACTTATTGTTACATTTGTTTACGTAAGCACTTAAGAGGGATTCAGCCTTAGATGAAGAGGAGTTAAGGGATTCGGTGGTTTTGATAGGGATGTTGGTGAAAAATGTTTCAAATTCCTGTGCTATTTCTATAGTCGAGTTGGTAACGCCATTCGGGATATTAAGAGCAATGATTTTGTTAGGTTGTTTGACTTTTCCAGATTCTTTTTTAATAATATTCCCAATGGTCTTAATTTTATCCTCAGATACCTTAATCTTGTTTTTGATAAAATTAGATTTTGCTACAGAACAGACTTTCCTGAATAATTTGGAATATTTCTTAACATACTCTGATATTCTTTCTGTGTGTGACAAACTCCGTAGCTCGTACAATTGAAACATATTTTCTCTGCTTTTTCGAATGCCTGGGGTTGCCCAATCTATTTAAACTTTTGTGACACTTTTTTCGTTTTTACTGGAAAGATACTTTCAAATTCCGTCACCACGTTCTTAAAAAAATTGGCATATAACTCATTACAACAACTGGTTCTGGTTTAAAGTCCGTAGCAACCTCGATTCTCCATACAAACGCAGTTTCGTTCTTATTTTAAATATCTCCTATATCACTTTAGGTGAAACAACAACGTCCAGTGACTGTTATAGTGGATCTAAGCACGGAGTTATGCGTTACTTGCTGCGTACTCAGTATTACTATATCATGAGAAAATGCATGAACACGTATATGGTTTATCGCCTGTGTGAGCCTGTAAGTGCCATGTTTTTATTAGGCGTGTATTAAGTATAGAACATGCGTCTGTGAAATAAAAAAGTGTGACATTCCAAAATCAGTTGTTTTTGTTTGTTTTTAAAATCAACGACTCCTATCATGAACAACGCTGTATTCCAAAATCGCACTTTCAATTGGAATTCTAGTGCTCAATTTTTAATTTTTTTTTTACGAAATTAACAAAAGCCGATATACCAGGCAGCTTCTATTAATGTCCCAAGTAACCTGTCCAATGTTGGTCCCATACTGAAAATTCATCGTAATGGTTGGTAGACTCGGTCGGTACGGTAGCGGGAAGGAACGTCGTCCTTTTCCACCCTGAAATTGTGTCAAGAGTTTCATGGGATGCTACTTGCGTAGACACCCTGGCACCGTCCCATTTTCAACGAACTACGTTTAAGGCAGCCGCTGCGGCTGAAAATGCCGAATTTTTAAAACGTAATAAATATAAGGGCCTCGGCAAAGAGTACGATTTTGTACCGTTTGGCGTAGAAACTTTAGGTTCTTGGGGCCCCAGCGCACGCAAATTGTTTGCTGAGATCGCGAAACGCATGGTTGATGTAACTAAAGACCGAAGAGCTGGCGACTTCCTCGCACAACGCATCAGTATTGCGATACAGCGAGGAAATGCCGCCAGCATCCTCGGTACAATGCCACAAGGGCCAATCTTAGATATAGGTTAGGTTAAGTAGATTAGTTAGATTTAATCTATGTACATAAATTGTAGTTTTGAAAATAAATATATTTAAAGAGTTTCTTGGATCACTGTCATTGTATAAAAAATAGATATAATGTGTATGTTAGTGTGTGTGTGTGTTTCAATAATTTTTATTTATATGATTTATGTGTGTATGTGTCAGTACTCACAGTCTTGTGTTTCTGCAGCATAGTCTTCTGTGTAAAGGCCTTCCCACACAGGTCGCACTTGAACGGCCGCTCGCCCGTGTGCTTCAGTAGGTGAGTCTGTAATATCATCATCATCAGCGCTACATAGAGCAGCTTTAGCTAAAGCTCTTTTCTAGGGCTGGATTCCTACATTGATCTTTTATAATTAAATAATAATAATATTTAAAATATAAAGTATTGTCGATTCACGTAATTTCTCCTCTTTGCTCTCTTGCATATAGTTCCGTAACATACATAACCAGACATCGGATTCCGTGGGGCGAAACGTCTTGACAGCCAGGGACTTCCTATATCGATATACTCTTTTATCGATACTTGTTCTAAATACTAGTGATCACACAAAGGTTTGCTTATAAAATATTTTTTTATTAAAAGAGTATTACCCATATCATAAAATAGCAGCTAAATTTTCTTCTTCTTTTTTTAAAGTTTTTTAAACATGTAATCGTCTCAATTTTTTTTATTGTCCGATCTACTATTGTTAAAATAAACCACCAGATTTTTTTACATATTTTCGGGCGTTAAGCGTTTCCGTGAAAACGGTAGAAAAATCCATTTCAGGTGGCTAGAAGACTTTTCAATTTCTGTGGAGGTTATAGGAGCATAATACAAAAAACATGTTGGGGGCGGTCACTAGTCTATTGAACAAGTATCGATAAACGAGTTGATCGATATAGGAAGTCCCTAGCTGCCAAGAAGTTTCGCCTCACGGAATCCGATGTCTGTACATAACTGATTCAATGAAAATAAATATGACACCTATGTCCAATATTAGATGATTTGATTTCATAACGTCGCGCGCGTAAATATAAAAATACACAGTGAGTAAAAAAGTAAATTCTGTAAAAACTAAATTGTTTTTTTTTTGGTATTTTAATGCTACTCAAAAATAATCTCAATCAATTTCCTTTTAAGTTTTTTAGATGCTAGTAAATTAAAGATTTTTCATTTGATGTCTGTCTATTCAGTGTGATAAGACTAAGACATTGATTTTAAACGATTGCATGAATGTATATAAGTTGAAATTGATATGCTTAATTTAAATTTATGATATTATTGTTTTATGCATTAATTCCAATATTAATGTTTTGATAGATATAAGAACTTAGAATTAACAAATATTGTGTGCCCTAACAGGGTGTCATGAATTCACAAACTAGCTATAAGACCTTATTATGTAAAAATATTATGTTCATGATCTAACAATAAATGAAAAGGAAATAAAATTAAATGACAACACAGTAACTAAATATTTTCCTAAAATGCGTATCATTGCATAACGGTCAAAATCGGATGAAAAAATAGGCGGTATTTGGCAAACTAACATTTTTAACTTCAAATTTGGTCAGAAATCAGCTATTAAAATTTTCCTCTTGGCCACATTGTATGTACTAAACCTATTTTACGTAAATCCTACTCTTTCCTCTGTTTTGCATATAGAAGTAACATAGATCTATAACTGTTTATACGATTTGAATTCATAACGCGAAATAGAATAGTATTAGTGTATTTATTGCAAAATAGACTGTGTGGAATCACCCTGTATATGTGATAAGTACCACCAGTTTTGAACCATCTACTCTCAACTTTTACATTCTTACTCCTCTACCCAAAGTTTGTCTGGAAGAGATCACTTTTTAGCGATAAAACCTTTTGTTTACCTCTTTCAAACATGTACTTTTATTATTTGTTTTGTGTTGTCTTTGAGGTGCAAAAAAGAGTTATTGTACCTGCAGTCCCTTGCGCGTGCCGATATGCACATATACATATGCGTACTATACATAAACACATATTGATTATTATTTGTGTCATTGCAAAATCGGCTGTTAGTGTGTCACCCTGTATATCTGCCGTTTTAGTCTAGAAAACAATATTTGCTATTTAACTCCATAGCAAAAAGCGGCCTTAAAGTTCTCGGCATAAGTTTTTGCTATGGAGTTTAATAGCAAATATGGGTTTCTCCACTATGTGATAAGTACCTGAAGTCCCTTGTGAGTGCCGATATGCATATATATATGTATATATATATGCGTACTATATACACATATTGATTATTATTTGTGTCATTGCAAAATCGGCTGTTAGTGTGTCACCCTGTATATCTGCCGTTTTAGTCTAGAAAACAGTATTTGCTATGAAACTCCATATCCAAAAGCTGCCTTAAAGTTGGCATAAGTTTTTGCTATGGAGTTTAATAGCAAATAAGGTTTCTCCACTATGTGATAAGTACCTGAAGTCCCTTGTGAGTGGCGTACCGCAGCGGGCAGTGCGGGCAGGCCAGCGGCTTGTCCCCCGTGTGCGACCGGATGTGGTACTGCGCAGAACAGGTTCGGTTACACCGTGTATGTGTAAGGATCAAAGCCGATGAAGTACACAAAAGTGACGTCACCTTTACATACTGCCAAATGACCTACTCTTTTAAACTCTTTCCAATTTATTAAATTACTGCAATCTACATTTTAGTTATCATTTTTTCGTGTATTATATACAAAGTCCGGACGGCGGGAGCAAAAATGCACTTATCACTAGCGCTTAGTTAAATATCGACATCCATGAATAATTTTTGATTTAGAAATGTATTGATAAAGCTTATGAAACGTTCATTTAATTTTAATTTATTTTCTTTCCCTAGTAAATGATGTCCCAAAAATAACCCAAGATTTGAAATCGAAGGAAAATACTTATTTCTTGTTTGATTTTTTTGACATAACACTCTTTTGTTCAAATTTTCTATGAAATTTGCATAAATTTGGCTGAATTTCGTTGCTGCATTGTAGAATCCCCTCCTTCAAACCATGGGTGATCGAGAGCTTACTGATATAGAACTTTGATTATAAATAACCCCATAAAAAAACAATTATGTTAAATCGCAATATTTGGGATTCACTGAAATGAAGGGAAAACGGCCAGAAAATTGAGACAAAACAGTTTTTCGTCTAGGTCACCAGGGCTGCAGGGTGATTTGCTATTATAATACTTAACCCTATTATATGTACTTAATATGTTAGGGAATAAAATAGAAATTCGTCAAAAAAGTGTGCATTTTCATTAAATTTAAATATTGCGTTATTTTTGGGACAGCCTTTAGTTCTACTTTTTTTCCAGATAAATATCAAATTATTTAAGTTTTTTAACGTTAAAACGCCAACGTGTTTATTCAACACAATCTGATATCATCGTCAGCCCATCTCAATCCACTGCTGGACGTAGGCCTCTCATATTAACTATGCACACAGACGCATTAGGAGGTAAATGCCCATAATCGCTGAGCAAGCGGAAGCTGAGTGGCGATCTCAGTAATGTGTCCACTATGATGACGCTGCTGCCTATCATCAATATTTTATCAAAGGATGGTCAGTGACACTTCAATTCCTTAGTCAGCTCTTGCGACACGCGCGATATTTAACTAAGCACTAGTGATAAGAGCATTTTTACTACCGCTTTCCGGACTTTGTATATAATACACGAAGAAATTATTACTAAAATGTAGATTGCAGTAATTTAATAAATTGGAAAGAGTGTAGAGTAGGTCAGTTGGCAGTATATAAAGGTGACGTCACTTTTGTGTATTTCATATAAAACTTCATAGTGACGATAGTTTTGACAGTTCGAAAAAAATGTAGATTTGACTTTACAGTCATCATGCCTATTGTAAAACATGCAGTGTTTTTGTTTCTTGCTTACATCGTACAAAACCCGATCTACAATAGACAATTACAATGTTATAATCAAAGAGCTTTTCATAGCGAAAATCTAACTGGGTATTTCTCAGAGCGTAAACGGACATCTCATTCATCTGGTCACGTTTTTTTGGAAGTGGCTGAATGATTTGAAGTTGGTTTTGGTTATCTTATAGAGAGACGGGTGCTGTATCTGACGTCTGAAAATGGCACCGAAAGATGCAGCCACTTCCAAAAAAACGTGACCAGATGAATGAGATGTCCGTTTACACTCTGAGAAATGCCCAACTGTCAAAGGGATTGACTAAACTATTTTATCGACTTATCGATGTTACGGAATAGCTCATTGCCAACTTTAAAAGATTATTTTACAGCATTTGACCTCTTTTATAAGTAACTTACATTTCGATATTAAAATAAATTATGTCAGGCGTCAACACTTTTATATTGACATCGCACGAGTTTGTAAGCTCTATCACTTATGAAAACTTAGTGACATAAATATTATATGTGACGTACGTAGTCATGATTTATTTTAATATCGAAATTAAAGTAACTTAAGGTCTATTCATCCTTAGTTGTCTTATCTAGTAAACAACTTTCTAACCTAAAAGTACAAGTTTTCTGTTGTAAACAGATTAAAAATTAACCAATTTACTAATCACTATGGACGGCGTGCACAAATACGGACTCAGGTATTTTGGTATACTCGTAGGCAAATATGGCAGTTTACAACAGAAAACGTGTACTTTTAGGTTAGAAAGTTGTTCACTAGATAAGATAACTAAGGATGACTGGACTGTATCTAAGAGATCAAATGCTATAGAATAATCTTTTAAATTAGTAATGTGCTATTCCGTAACATCGATAAGTCGATAAAATAGTTTGATCAATCCCTTTGACAGTTAGATTTTCGCTATGAAAATTCCGCTACTTGGTTATAACTTAATAATTTTACCATTCATTTTCTGTGAAAAGGACTTGTTATAGCTAGAATTATAAGTTAAATGCTTGTGAGGACGTTCATATTTTTTGAATCTACAATATACAGGGTGATTCACACTTGACTAGGATCAATCCACCCTAAGCACAGCAGCTTTCGATTTTTTTTTGATGTGTTTCATCTTACCTATGATAAATATTTTTTATTTTTTTATTTTCTTAAATTGTAATTTCTTAATTCTATGTTACGTATAATTATTACTTTTTTTAATTATTGTATAATTAACGAGTCAATTGATGTGCATTAGTTTATTTATTTATTTTATCTAACTCAAAATTTCTCAGAAAATTACATAATTATATTAAAAGTCAGAAAACACGTGATACACGATAGTAAGGATATTAATGTAATGGTTAACGATAGTTATTCTATGTTATACCTCTGGGCCTGCACTGCAGGCGCCGACAGGCTACGGTAGTTGCTGGAGTATGGTTTCTCCCTTGTGTGCGAGCAAATTTGATACAGGCCACCTACTTGTTAACTTGTGTCGCGATATCATCAACTGGATACCTATATAGCGACCGACGTAGAGTAATTGGGGTGAAGAGGGCAGTAACCGCACCGATTCTCCACTGCGCGACGAGCGAATGTGGTACTTCAGGCCACCTGCTTGATAATGTCATGGTATAAAATCTAGTTACCTGTAGAGCTACTGGAGTGGAGTAGTGTTTAGGACAGTGCGGGCAGGCGTGTGGTTTCTCCCCTGTGTGAGAGCGAATGTGGTACTTTAAGGCGATGTTGTTCTGTAACAAACATAAAAAAAGGAAAAATTATAATGAATGGAAATTTTCTACATTAAGTGGGAATCCACCATTAAAAAAACATTACTCTTTTTTACGGTTACCGTACAGTTTTTATTATCGTATTGGCATATGAAATCAGCTCAAATTCCAAAATTGAAATTTTATTTGCTATGAAACATTCTGAATGCAAATACAATTTTATGTTTACATAAATATCACGTTCATTAATTTAATTTTGATAATGTCAGAAATTGAATTAACCAAAAACAATCTCAAATAATCAATGTCAGGCATTACCTTTGCACGCAGTTGTGGAGCCTACTCTTTAAAAATATATATCAAAAATAATGATACTATAAATTTAAAATAGTAAAAATCAAAAATAATCAGTAATAATGCATTTATAATGCTCATAGTTTAAGTGTGCGTAATTAAAATAAGCTTATTGAAGACACGTCGTAAATAAATAGTTATTTACCTGGCACTTTTTTCCGCACATCTCGCACATGAAGTGGTCGCCATAGCGGTCGTACTTACGTCCCGTCTTCGGCAAGCAGCGACGCACTTTCACCTTCACAATAAAAATAAATGTACTAGTATAAATTATAAATATTGGATGTCATATAACCAGAGATCGGACAAATGTGCGTCATTGTTCGCAATAATATGGCCATGACTTCAAAATTGATTAAATTAATAATTAAACGAATATTTTATTGAAATTTGACTTCGGAGCTTTAAGATGACTATTTAAAAAGGTTTTATTAGTTACCGGTGTCAAATAGGTAATTTTATGAAAAGGATTAAATTAAATAAAACTATGAAAACGGATAAACTCTCGTATATTAATTAACTTCAACTTCATCCTGACGTTTCGAACACTTTACAGGGTTCGTGGTCTGCGGGCGAATGAGTAATTCTCGCGGTAACCGAAGAAAATATTAATGATTAATTATTTAATCAACATTGGATTCATGTCCATATTATTGCGAACAATGACGCACATTTGTCCGATCTCTGCATATAACTAATAGTAGAAGTCTATGTCCAGGAATGGACAGAGATAGGTTGATGATGTTATGTGATTGGTCGACAAAGAATACCTAATAATGTATCAACTTACCTTCAAATGCACTCGCTCGTAGTGCACACTTCTGGACGCCTCACTGGCGAATGTCATATCGCACTGCATGAAAACATCACATGAATTAATATAGTATGTCAAGCGTTTTACCTACAAGACAAGGCAAGTCAAGACATTCATTGGTATTAATCATACACCGTCAATACCGTAGTAAGCATACATCAAATCATTTCATTACAATAATATACAATTCCATAAATAAATAAAGTAACAAAATAAATATTTAATATTTGTAATAATTACAAAATCATTAACGGCGTAATAGTCCTGTGAGATACAATACATTTTGAGGCATTTCAGAAAACCTCGCTCTGTTTCATTGGTTCTGATTGGCTCAGGTATTTTATTATATATCTTAGCACCCATTACACCTACTTGAAGCACAGACAGAGAATAATAATAAATATTTTGGGACATCTTACACAAATCGACCTAGTCCCACGGTAAGCTCAATTAAGGCTTGTGATGTGGGTACCAAGCGACGATATATATAATAGATACTTAAATACATAGACAGCCATGACCAAGGAACAAATATTTGTTATAAATAAATACACAAATAATGCCCTCGCCGGGATTCGAACCTGGAACCTCCAGCTTCGTAGGCAGAGTCACTACCAACTAGGCTACGGAGGCTGACAAACATACACAGGGTCAAATTACGTTACCCAACGAGTAAACCTACACTAATAACTTTTTTTATTTACTAACTTTACTAACTTTTTTATTAACTTCAATCCCTTATATACATTTAGTAGGTAACCATTCATTCACAGACTAGTTTAATACGACCGAGGCATTTCACATCTGTACTAGTTTTCGACAAAAAACTGACCGGTTGAAAAATAATTTCATTCCACTGTTCAGAAAATGGAACATACATCAATATTAGACTTAATTTTATCAATGTACGCAAACTATATAAACTTATATAAAGTTTAACTTTAGATATAAACTGTTTGCTTTATTTATACCATAAAATAATATGTACAATTTCGTATTAATTTACACAATATATAATTTCTTATATTATCTTATAATCATTTATTTATCACTAGCGACCCGCCCCGGCTTCGCACGGGTACTACACCTACATAAAAATCTTCCTCTTGAATTACTCTACCTATTAAAAAAAATCTCATCAACATCCGTTGCGTAGTTTTAAAGATTTAAGCGTACAAAGGGACATAGGGACAGAAAAAATGACTTCATTTTATACTATGTAGTGATAATGTAACATTTTGTTCTACCATTCCATTTACTCCCCAAACCCTATTGTGACGTCAACAGTCTGGGGTCTACTGACTGTGATGATATGATACAAATGCCTCACCTCCTGGCACTGCGTCTGTCTGTCCTGGTGTCTCTCCCGCACGTGCGATTGCAGCGCCTCTTCATCTTTGAAGTTTTCTCCACACAGCGCACAGGCCCTGAAAAATGCTACGTTATCTCTTCTTCTGTACACAAGGGGTTTCGTATCCAAAAAATATTGGCACCCGAAGGGTTCGTCTCTAAAAATATTGGTAACCGAAGGGTTTGTCTCTAAAAATATTGGTAACCGAAAGGTTCGTCTCTAAAAATATTGGCAACCGAAGGGTTCGTCTCTAAAAATATTGGCAACCGAAGGGTTCGTCTCTAAAAATATTGGTAACCGAAGGGTTCGTCTCTAAAAATATTGGCAACCGAAGGGTTCGTCTCTAAAAATATTGGTAACCGAAGGGTTTGTCTCTAAAAATATTGGCAACCGAAGGGTTCGTCTCTAAAAATATTGGTAACTAGAGGGTTCGTCTCTAAAAATATTGGTAACCGAAGGGTTCGTCTCTAAAAATATTGGCACCCGAAGGGTTCGTCTCTAAAAATATTGGCAACCGAAGGGTTCGTCTCTAAAAATATTGGCAACCGAAGGGTTCGTCTATAAAATATTGGTAACCGAAGGGTTCGTCTCAAAAAATATTGGCACCCGAAGGGTTCGTCTCTAAAAATATTGGCAACCGAAGGCTTCGTCTCTAAAAATATTGGCACTCGAAGGGTTCGTCTCTAAAAATATTGGCACCCGAAGGGTTCGTCTCTAAAAATATTGGCACCCGAAGGGTTCGTCTCTAAAAATATTGGCACCCGAAGGGTTCGTCTCTAAAAATATTGGCACCCGAAGGGTTCGTCTCTAAAAATATTGGCACCCGAAGGGTTCGTCTCTAAAAATATTGGCACCCGAAGGGTTCGTTTCTAAAAATATTGGCACCCGAAGGGTTCGTTTCTAAAAATATTGGCACTCGAAGGGTTCGTCTCTAAAAATATTGGCACCCGAAGGGTTCGTTTCTAAAAATATTGGCACTCGAAGGGTTCGTCTCTAAAAATATTGGCACCCGAAGGGTTCGTCTCTAAAAATATTGGCACCCGAAGGGTTCGTCTCTAAAAATATTGGCACCCGAAGGGTTCGACTCTAAAAATATTGGCACCCGAAGGGTTCGTCTCTAAAAATATTGGCACCCGAAGGGTTCGTTTCTAAAAATATTGGCACCCGAAGAGTCAGTCTCTAAAAATATTGGCAATTTAAAAAAAATCTTTTTATTTAATCTTCGAATACAATTTAACATAAATAATAAATGTTATTTATAAAACTAGCACTTACAATGAGTGTTTTCGTTTTTTTTTTTACAACAACCTAATTTTTTTAAAGTTTTTCTTTCTCACTTTTTGACATCTATTAATGAAGTTAGTGAGACTATTCTCCATAATGGCACCAACGCCGTTAAAAAGACCTTTTGTACCGAGTAAAAATTAGAAATTATGTTTTTTTTAATTGGTAATAACTCTGAAACTAGGCGATATCCAGAAAAGTTTATACGACATTATAGTTTCTAAATGTGGTCAGGAAAACACTATTAAAATCGGTCGGGTTTAAACAGCCCACGGTGTATATCGGGTACACTATGGGTACATGGGTACCTGGTATGTCGACAGCCCCTGGCCGCGAGCGCCGTGTGTCGCGCGCGCGCGTATTCGCTCTCGAAGCACACGCCGCACTGCTCACACGGCGCCATGCCTTTTTCCACCACCTGCCAGGCAAAACGTAGAAAATGAGACTTACCATCATTAACCTCCTAAGGCCCAAGGTCCTTCGTACAGTAATAATTAACTTGGTCATTCAGACCCAACATCTTCAACGGCTGTATAGTCATAGCATACCACGGTCCTACCAGTAAGATTTATTACAAAAGAAGACATTATGCTTTCAAATTTCGCGTCTTGCTAATCTGTCGTATTTAATAAAAATAACAATTTTTAATTTTTTTATTTAATTCAATTTGTGCAAAAAGGAATAATAAACTGATAATAAATACGCCCCAAAGCTGTTGGTGGCATACAAATACAATAACATTTAAAAAATGTGATCTTAATGTTTGGGCCTGGACGAGTATAAAACAATAGTACTACTGGTAGGACCGTGGTTTGCAATGACTAGGAGCCAAAGGTCATTGGGCGTTTTTGACCCGCTTTATGATTTTTCGCGTACAGAGACCAAGCTAGCTTTAAAATAAAGAATTAAATCTCACTTTTCTAAATATGTAATTTTTCCGTATGTATCAACCGAGAAAAAAAGTTGATCGACTTTTTGTATCCGAAATACTGTTTTTAATGTTTTTACTTTCAGCATTGTATAATTGCGTAAACGGTTGTGACCTACTTTTCTGGTTTCGCCTTGCAAGAATGCGACTCATACCACTCAGTTGCACTTACATTTACTTACATTCCTAGCCCTATTTCGTTTGTGTACGCAGTGGGTCATATGCCCGAACGAAATGCCCAATGATACTCATTTTAATACACCTTGCAATTTGTATCTGTTGTTGTTTGCGTGACGCTTGATGTTAGCTACCTGTTAGTGGAACTGCTGTGGACTACCAGTACTTAACACTACCAGTATGTGTGCATCATCAGCAGAGCCCGTAACTTTCATGCCGATGACATCAATTTGACGTCACGCTCCAATTAGGGTGATCCCAAATAGTTACATTGATAATTTTTAATAATTAATCATCAATCATTTTAATCATGTACAAATAGCTTCAAAACTAATATATTTACACGTGAAATAAATAATACCTACTTGATACGTGAAACGTAAGTAAAACTGTTTGATTTGTTTTTATTTATACATTTTATTTAATGATATTATTAACACATTTCAATAATTACGAAGAAAACAGAATTCCTCTTTAACGTAAAGCACGTATCAAGTAGGTATTATTTATTTCACGAGGAAATAGACTACTTTTGAAGTTATTTGTACATGATTAAAATGATTGACGACTAATGATTAATATTTAACAATAAAACTATTTCGTATCCGGGTTGCTGGGGAAAAAGTTGCCTTAACAGCATACCATGGTTATGTCGCTTCTCAATTAAGGTATGGTCTAATAATATGGGGTAATGCAAGCGATATATGGAGAGTATTCTTAGTGCAAAAGAAATGTGTGAGAGCTGTTAGTGGAGTAGGATATCGAGAACCGTGCCGGCCATTGTTTAAAAATTTAAATCTTTTGACTCTTATAGGCTTATACATTTTTGAAGTGTCTATATTTGTATATGGTAACCCTCATTTATATACAACTGTCAGTACAAACCCAAAACTCCGGCCCAGAGATCCTACAAAACTAGTTATGCCTAAATGTAAAAGTGCTTTACAGAGGAAAAATTGTCAGTCAATGTCCATAAAAATATTTAACAGTTTACCTTTCGAAATAAGGCAACAACCGTCGATAACCCAATTTAAGCGGCATCTATTTAGATGGTTGAAAGAAAAATGTTTTTTCATCACACTTGCTGTCTAAGCGCGCCATTGCTTGCGTGCGTAGCGGGAGTAATAGAAAAGTGGAATTCCCTAGGGAGTAATAGAAATGTCAGTACGTCATTTAATAAATATTTATGTCTTAAAACTTATTTTTTGTCAGCAAGTGTGATGAAAAACATTGTATGCATCACGGTCGGTAAGCGGAATACTAACTCGAGTCATAAAAGCCCTCCGCCTGACGGCGTCGGGCTTCTAAAACTCTCGTTAGTAATTCCGTACTTACCTCCCTTGATGCACAATGTACTATTATACAATCAATGAATTTTTTAACCTTGTACCGATGAATAATGTAATGCCTTAATTATTTAACATTTGACATGTAGTATGTAGTGTATCTGAATTTTGTAATATGATGCTATTTATTTTGTTTTATTTTTTTAAATGATATTGTGTTGTAAATATGTGTTATACTTGTATAGCATGTAGTTTAGGAATAAGATAAATTTTTGCATGCTATTTAGTAGCTAAGTGTGCGATATAATTTTCATATTATGCTGAAAGACCCTAAATGTTACCACACTTAATGCAAATAAATAAATATATATATATTTTATTTTTATCACCCTAAATGGAGCGTGACGTCAAATTGATGTCATCGGCATGAAAATTACGGGCCCTGATCATCAGCCTATGATAGTCCACTGCTGGACGTAGGCCTCTCCTATTAACTATGCGTATAAACGCATTAGGAGGTATATGCTCATATTCGCCCAGCGGATTGGCGATCGCAGCAGTGTGTCCACCATGATGACGCTGCCCATCATCAATTTTTATCAAATAATGGTGACACTTCAATCCCTAGTCGACTCTTACGACACCCGCAGGAGGAGTTGGGGTGGTGACAAATGTATTCTTACTGCCGTCACCACACGGCCAGTGTGTGTTATCTGTAGTTACAACTACAAGTTTGGCCTACCTGAAGTTAAAACGATAAGGTGAGACTACTATAATACATAGTAGTGTGGGCTACCTGTCGGTGGGACTTCTTCTTGTGGAGCGCCAGTCCCACCGCTCCCAGGAAGGTGTCACAGGGTTCTCGGATGGTGGGACTAGTGGGACTAGTGGGACTACCTGTCGGTGGGACTTCTTCTTGTGGAGCGCGAGTCCCAGCGCCCCCAGGAAGGTCTCGCAGGGTTCTCGGATGGTGGGACTAGTGGGACTACCTGTCGGTGGGACTTCTTCTTGTGGAGCACGAGTCCCAGCGCCCCCAGGAAGGTATCGCAGGGTTCTCGGATGGTGGGACTAGTGGGACTACCTGTCGGTGGGACTTCTTCTTGTGGAGCACGAGTCCCAGCGCCCCCAGGAAGGTATCGCAGGGTTCTCGGATGGTGGGACTAGTGGGACTACCTGTCGGTGGGACTTCTTCTTGTGGAGCACGAGTCCCAGCGCCCCCAGGAAGGTATCGCAGGGTTCTCGGATGGTGGGACTAGTGGGACTACCTGTCGGTGGGACTTCTTCTTGTGGAGCACGAGTCCCAGCGCCCCCAGGAAGGTATCGCAGGGTTCTCGGATGGTGGGACTAGTGGGACTACCTGTCGGTGGGACTTCTTCTTGTGGAGCGCGAGTCCCAGCGCTCCCAGGAAGGTCTCGCAGGGTTCTCGGATGGTGGGACTAGTGGGACTACCTGTCGGTGGGACTTCTTCTTGTGGAGAGCGAGTCCCAGCGCCCCCAGGAAGGTCTCGCAGGGTTCTCGGATGGTGGGACTAGTGGGACTACCTGTCGGTGGGACTACCTGTCGGTGGGACTTCTTGTGGAGCGCGAGTCCCAGCGCCCCCAGGAAGGTCTCGCAGGGTTCTCGGATGGTGGGACTAGTGGGACTAGTGGGACTACCTGTCGGTGGGACTTCTTCTTGTGGAGTGCGAGTCCCAGCGCCCCCAGGAAGGTCTCGCAGGGTTCTCGGATGGTGGGACTAGTGGGACTACCTGTCGGTGGGACTTCTTCTTGTGGAGCGCGAGTCCCAGCGCTCCCAGGAAGATCTCGCAGGGTTCTCGGATGGTGGGACTAGTGGGACTAGTGGGACTACCTGTCGGTGGGACTTCTTCTTGTGGAGCGCGAGTCCCAGTGCTCCTAGGAAGGTCTCGCCACATACGTCGCAGGGTTTGTTTTCGTTTGGATGCTGGATTCGGACGTGGGTGCCGTACGTTGACCGCTTCCTGAGATAAACAGTTGGTTATTTGGGTCAAAATTATTTTCGTTGTCTTGTTTCATACCACTCTGTTACGCTTTTAGCTACTGTTTCGACTACATAAATAAAAAAAATCCAGTGCACTGGTATTTCTTTTTTACGCTAGATTTTAATCTATACATCAGAAATTGAAAACAAAACATCATTTTATACAAAAATCACCACTGCGTCACGTTTTTTAGGGACACAAAATAAGACAACGAAAAGAATTTTGACCCATTTAGGCAAAGGTATTTTATTTTATTTGTAGATCCAACATTAGACAATTAAGTAAATACATTGAGCCACTAATTTTACACTTTAT
This sequence comes from Thaumatotibia leucotreta, assembly GCA_025490895.1. Classification (NCBI taxonomy): domain Eukaryota; kingdom Metazoa; phylum Arthropoda; class Insecta; order Lepidoptera; family Tortricidae; genus Thaumatotibia; species Thaumatotibia leucotreta. Next base: position 1,897 of record JALPQI010017447.1, on the reverse strand, counting down.
ACGCACTAACACAGCCAAAAATAATGTTTTCCTAACTAGTGCGCAAAAACGAACTTTGCGCACGCTTCGCGCGCGGTAATTTCTCTTTTTGACGCACTTGTTATAAAAAAAATCGTTCCCTACACGTGCAAAAACTTTTTTTTAACTCGGGTGATTGTCGCCCTCGTTTCACTCGGGCTCCAACTTTCACCCTCTCCGAAAGCAAGTTTTCCCGCACTCATTAGGAAATGTACTATTTTAGTACAGATGGGGTCTTTTTTAGGCTCTAGTGCGAAAAGTGGCTCATTTTACGTCAGGTCTGAAAATTCGGAGGGCCATCTGTATTAAAAAACGTCGTACGAGACACATGCAAAAAGGAAATTCGTAATTCGTGTCGATTTAAAACATCGCCACTCGTTTCGACAAACGAGCCATAGGCGAGTTTCATAATAAGATCACACGAGTGTTTGTGATAATTTACCTTTATTTACTACCTTTATCCACTAAGTAAAATACCTCTAAATATAACAATTCAAATCAGTTCAAATTACTAAATTTGTGTAAGAATATCCTAAAACACATACTTATATGTATTGAGAAACAAAAAACCAAAAGGAAGTTGACTTTATAATGTTAACATTAATGTACTGACACCGATACTTTAATGTTAACATTATATAGATCATTACATTACCGCTTCTGAATACATAATAGGATAATTAATATTATTATGTTATGGAAGTAGATAGAGTTATTTATAAATAGGTACGTATGGAGTCATTCAATTCATATTTCAAATTTGGTCTTATCTTAGTTAAAATGATTGAGTAAATCAAGTAAAGGGTGAATATCAGAGCGTTTCAACCGCTTAATTTTGGTGGCATCATTATCGCCGAATTTTCTAAACGGCTCAATGTTATACTTCGTCATTTGTATAAGGTACCGTGCCTCCTTCAAATGACAAAGTAGCATATTGTAACGAATAGAAACTTCGGCAAAAATTATACCACCAAAATTAGGCGGTTGAAACGCTCTGATATTCACCCTAAAATAAAATAAATGGACAATTAGGAGTCAAATAATCTGTCCAATTTAAAGTACTTCGTAACGAAGACCCTGTATATACACGGTGCTCGCGAGCATTCCGAAAGATTTAAACTATGCATTCTAGACATCAAAATAAATAAAAAATATTATGAGACCTAATGTCAATTACACCAAAAAAATATATATATATTTTTAATTTTTTTTAAATACTTTTTAACATTTCCAGTACTTTTTATCATAACAACAATTTGTTTAAAATATTTATATCAATTGTTTTTTTTACGTACAGGTTTTTTCGTCAAGTTTATTCTTATTTTTTGATTGTCAGGAAAAAGGTGTAATATTAGAACACATTGTGGTAGCATTGTAATCAAAAAGAAGTTTTATGACGAGATATCGAAAAACTTTTTTCGAAAAAAGGTTAATTATCTCCGGAACCAAGCCGAATCCAGGAAATTTTATGACATTAAATACTCCAAATATGCTCAGGAATTCAGCATTAAAATCTTTCGGAATGCTCACGAGCACCGTGTATATGAATGTAACTCACGTGAAAGAGTCCCCGCAGTACTGGCACTCATAGCGAAGCCCCTTGTGTTCCTTGGAGTGCGTCATAGCATGAGATCTGTGAACCATACACACATCATCAGTTAACAAGCACTCACAAAGTAACAATAACAATAAACATTGATGATATAAAAAAAAAAAGTAACAATAAAATTAGGCCTATTAACCTCATCATCATCAACAGCATATCGTTGGCTGACAAGCAAAACTAACAAGCAAAAAAATAGTATTAATTGCCTTGCAAATTTTGAAATTACTAACTTTAGAAAAAAAAACACATATTAGAAAAAGACCGTTTTTTTTC
>JALPQI010017446.1:0-28823 GCA_025490895.1 Thaumatotibia leucotreta | reverse complement strand
TATACTCTCCTTTTGGCAGTCGTGTAAAAATAACGTACTCACAAATATTGGGGATTTCGAGATATGATTCACATATCAGAAAAATACAATCACAATAGCATTGTGGCCAAACAAAATTGTTATACGTGTTGTAGCATGCGCATACAATTTTAAATGGTACAACAAATGGTAACAAAAATTGTATGAAAAACTTATTTTGGATGAAAAACGCCGGCCCAGATTAAAGTCTCGTATCTCCCAAACTACGTAGGTACATATTATATATTATAAGTAATTAAATTAGGTACATGATAGGTGTTGTAACGCCACTAGAAAACGAGCTTAGTCAGATGATATGGCGCGGCTGGAGAGGAACACTAAAGAGGGGGGGGGGGGGGAGATTTCACCGTTCCAGGGCCGGGTTAGGCCTTAACATTTGTGCAGGGGAGTTGGTAAGAAGGAAGGTAGGTTTGCCTGGTAAATTGAGTCTCACGCAGCTCGGCCTTCGCCCTAACAGGCAAGCGGCCGTCGGGCCGCGCTCCAGGCCTTTGGCCCTACGCGGCGCTCGGCTTTTAGCCTCCGCATTTTCTCCAAACAAATCTCAGGGCCGCAGCCCATCGTATTGCGAAGGAGCGCTGGGGTCTGGTAGCTTGGCCTTCGGCCTTGCAAGCCGGCGCCCCTTTGGGGGACACTTCGGGCTTTCGGCCCTACGCGGAGCACGGTCCGCAGCCTTCGCAGGTTGTGGAAACGATCGTTGGGTCTGCGGATCTCCGATTCGTTTTGATGTTAAACTAATTCATCACGTAGAAGAGCTGGGCACTAGCTTCGATTGTTAAGGTAGTTAAGAAGGGCGGTTGTACCGCTTGGGCTGACTCGTTGGGCTTCCGACCCACCGGGCTCGCGTTTGAAGCACCCCGATATTGACGCTCCAGTGAAAGTCTTCTCTCTGGACTCTGGCTCCGGTGGTCCGGGCCGGGGGCTCACCTTTCGGCCTCGCAAGCCAGCGGTCTCTGAGGGACGATTCAGGCCTTCGACCCTATGGCCTTCGCAGGTTGTCAAAACGATCGTCGGATCCATTTTAATGTTACACTATTCCGTCGGCTGACGTGGTAGTGCTGGGCTTTGGCGGGTCGGCCTTCGGCCTCGCAAGCTGCCGCCCCTCTGGCTGCCGCTTTTGGCCGCTGGCCCTACGCGGAGCTCGGCTTTCAGTCCTCGCTGGAGTTCGATGCAAACAGTTGGGCCCTCTGGTTCGATTATTCGATTTCGATAATAGTTAAGAGAGACGGTTGTGAGGACCGTGTGGAGTTGTGGACTCGCCCGTTGTGCCTTGGGCCCTACACGGATATCGGTTTATTAAGATGCTGGGGTGCTTGAAGAAGAAGCATGGTAGGTAAATTTTCACGCAGCTCGGCCTTCGGCCTCGCTTTAAATTTCGACGCGCTTGGGCCCGGTCCGGTGTCGGTATGACGCGGTTCGGCCTCCGCGAGCTCGGATTTCGGCCTCCCACCCTGAAGCTCGCCCTGCGGACTCGCTCAAAATAGATTTACATTGGTTCCGGTAATGCTCCAGCCCTCACGTGGCGTGCCCTTCGGCTTCGCCCAAAACAAGCGGGATTGGAACTTCTCGGGCCCCCGGAGCAAAGCTTCAGCCCTCTGCGGAATAGGTTTTTGAAATTCCATCCAACTTTAAGGAATCTCCAGATTCACTAAAAGGTTTCAAATAAATAAAATAATTAAAAAATTAAAAAACACGACTGCCGTTTTAAGCGAACTGAAAAGTAACAAATAATTCCTTCTTCAGGTTAATTCTTGTGAGCGTGTCTACATAATAGGCACTTGTCTCATTACTTACTATATTTTGTTTCGGTTGCAGTCGGGGAACCTTTCATTACGGAAAATATAAATATATGGAGGTTCCCCGACTGCAATCAAAACAAAATATAGTAAGTAATGAGACAAGTGCATATTATGTAGACACGCTCACAAGAATTAACCTGAAGAAGGAATTATTTGTTACTTTTCAGTTCGCTTAAAACGGCAGTCGTGTTTTTTAATTTTTTAATTATTTTATTTTTTTCACTTTCCGTTCGGATTCTATAAATTATATATTTGTCTTTCATGTTACGTTATCTGTGCTTCAGCACTCGAGCCGGTAATACGATATTACACCATAAAATATTGCGTCTCGACGCCATTTAATGAAGGCCTTTTGGCTTTAGATATCACCAAATCGATTTCAAGTATTTGATACCTACTCGTTGACCGAAGTTCAAAAATTTCGAACATTTTTCTTTTTTAAAAGAAACGCGTCATCGCCGTGACAGAGACAGGTGTTCGAAATTTACGAATTCCGGAGTTTTCGCAGGTGCATTTTAATCTTAACGCCAGTATGGGTAGCTCAATGAAAAAATTAAGTGTCATGTACTTGTACACTAAACAATAAATTTCAACTAGATAATTTAATTATGAAGTCATGATAAATGACTAGGTTGGGGGCAGTGAACCATCGGGTTTATGTTAAACGAGTCCTATTATATATTGCTTACTAACAGAGTTTGAAACATAATAATGTATCGTTCACCATTAATGATCACTATTTTGTATATACTGCGTGATCAAAGGTAGATGATATTCTTGGTACAGTTATTAAATGCCAACAGTAATTATCATAGCTCATTCATCAGTATGTAATTAAGCGACAGCACGGCAACCAAAGTGCGTCATCAATAAAAAAACTTTGCTGCGGCACGGTGTGTTTGGTTACATGTAATTTTGTAGTTAGTATTAGATTTCGTTCAAGAACCTTAGGGATTTTCGTTGAACCACCGTTTAAAACAAAAAAATCTTGCGCTCTCTTCACAACAAAAACAAATCAGCCAATGTATATTATCAAGTTGTATAAAGTTTGAGTGTTGACTTAGGTGGTGTATTATGGTCATATTTTTAACGTTTATCGGGCTACGCGTTACCTTTGCACTTGCATACTTAATTGTCTTAACTGATGGCATCGACGACAACTAATGAACACGGCGCCATCCTTCCTACTCTACCTGTGCCATAATTAAGCTGGAAAGAAAAGGATACGTTAGGATTTACTCGATATGTCAACCGCTAGAATGCCCTGCCCTGCTAGGCCGTGTGGTGACGGCAGTAAGAATACATTTGTTATCACTCCAACTCCTCCTGCGGGTGTCGTAAGAGTCGACTAAGGGATTGAAGTGTCACTGACCGTTATTTTTAAAAATTAGTTATTTTATAAAAGATTGACGATGGTCAGCAGCGTCATCATAGTGCCCAGCGTGGCGATTATGGGCATTTACCTCCTAATATACGCATAGTTAATAGCAGAGGCCTACGTCCAGCAGTGGACTATCATAGGATGATGATGATGAGAATGCCCTCGTGACGTGTTGGAGCGAGCGTTATGCCCTGATGCTTTACGTATCGAGAAAAACCTAACGTTATGGTACAGCCAGCAACTGCGCTGAAAGGCATCAGTACCGAATGCGGTTTACTTTCTATCTGACTCGCTCGCACCAATACGCAAGTACGAGCGGGATGGATAGAAAAGTAAACGCGCGTTAATAACGTAGAGGTAGCTCATGGTAGGGCTACTGAAGTCATTAAATGAATATGAAGAGTGTAAGTATAAGAATTTGTCCTACTAAACCAGGGATCGGAACCGGTTTTTTAGGAAAACCTCGATATAGCTCAATATTTTAAAATGTTTTACGTTCTTTATGTAGTATTTTAGTTTCAACATATTATGTAATTATTAACATCATGTTTTTCAATTACTCAATTAACAAACAAATTACAAACCGAAGAACGAAAAAGAAAGGGCTTCGAATCGTTCTTTTGTATGGAAAAAAAACCGGTATCCGATACCTGTACTAAACTAATTAATAATAAATGTGTTTATATCTTCAGTTGTAAGCAAAATTACTGACCGAGCTTATAATATTTTATCTCTATCAGTATTTGGCTTGGCATTGGCCTGTGCATTTGGAATTCCTTGGCTTTTGACAGTCTAGAAGTTACTTAACTTTAGTTGAACAAGTCTTAATGAGTTTTGGTAAGATCGTAGATCGAGTAAATATGATTTGTTAGCTTTAATATGAGCAGGATCGGTCAAAGGAGCTAGTGCGAGATCATGGTTTAATTATTGTTCGACAGTTATAGTTCAACTTTGCCATAAGAAATTGTAAACAACGCCAACTATAGAAACTTTGCCGATGTAAATTAGATTTAGTACTTAAATACGCATTCCCTCTTAACTATAATCTTGTGAATACATTGTAATCCAGAACACCATGATAGGTACCTAAATAAATAAATATCAAAACGTTTTTTACACATACTTACTGTATACGTAAGTTCCTCGGTAAGCTCGTATTAGATACCTACTTAAGGTTTATATTGGGTATTAAACGATGTGTTAGCCTTTTTAGAAAAACGTCCCACTTAGTTGCTTATAGACGGAATTCGCAAATTCGAAATCTTTATAAATATACCTATCCTCAAGGTTAGCGACGATTTGGGACATTTACCAAAGAGCCACACGTATTTCTAATCTAACCGGTCACTCTGAAATCGCATGTATAGAGGTGGATAAATATAATGCTCGATAATAATTTAGAACGAGTAGTTGGATTTACTTATTTAGGACACAGTACCTACTTCCATTCTTTCTTTGCGTACCTCGATAGCTTTTGTATTCCCGTATATACAGCGTGGGTATTTGATACGGGTGAATAATAATCCAGCTATAATATCAGATCCTACGAGTCGTGTAATCATTTTGTTAAATTTTGTTGTGAATTAGGTGTAATTATTTTTCTAAAGTGCAACCCATCAGCAGCAATTTATGCAGGCCAACTGACATGAGACTCGTATGACGTTTAGATACTTATGTCCACTTTAAGTAATGTGGCTACCAGTAGATGCAATACATTGCGTGCTCAATAGTTTTGTATAAAAAAATACCTTAATTTCCTAAAGAAATTTATGTAAACAAGTTCCCTAGGTCCGATAGTAATCACCACTGAAATATTCGCCCGTATCAAATACACACACTGTATAAATGATTTCGTTTCCTAGTCCTTTCCATAATCATGAAATACGGTAATTCCCGAGCTACATTAAGAAAATAAAATCAATGTACTAGAAGTAGTTTCAGCAAAGATGCAGCCGGATCTAAACTTGCGCAAGCGACGCGGATCACGGATCTAAGTTTCGTAACCTTCTCGCGTCCATCGAGTTACGTGCTTGCGTTGTTATTTAAGCAGTACCGCTATCACGAAGTTTACTGCAGCACACGTAAACTATAGGTACATACATATCTCATTAGAAAATATAAAAAAAACTTCCGTAGCCGTACTCTGAGTTGGCAAGTAACGTTTACTTTAGCGTTTACTTGGTAAATAAAAAAAGTCCACCTCGCTCACTCCACACACCAGCATACCTAGCTAAGATGCCATTTTGCAATCGTATACGATAAGCAATACGTCACGTGACCATAATAATGTATGGAAATATTCACGTTTCTTTTCGTTGGAACTTTTATTTTATTTGGAAAAAGCCCTTTCCACCCTTCCACTTGTGGGTATAGAATAACCGAGGGCAGAGACGCGGCTTAAGATGGAGTGTGTTCGCCCAGAAGGTGCCTATTCTCCCCTTACTTAAAATCTGATGGGTTATATGATCTCGAAAATACAGACGCCGTCGCCGGAATGTAATTCCACTCCTTGGCAGTACGCATAAGAAGAGAAGCCGCAAAGTGCTTCATGCTAATAAATAATCTGTCATTCTAATACATTTATTATCGCTTATCGTATACGATTGCAGAATGGCATTTTGGCTAGGCTTGCAGTGTCCAACCAAAATACCAATCGCTAACACTCACGAGCGTATCGTAGTCTTCACTCTCTCAGTCACTCTTTCTAATTAAATAAATAAATAATAAATATTTTGGGACATCTTACACAAATCGACCTAGTCCCACGGTAAGCTCAATTAGGGCTTATGATGTGGGTACCAGGCGACGATATATTATCCCGGCAAGACACAAAATTTTCAAAAAATCTCAAATAAACCGATAATTCAAGCAAAACATAGGTCCAGATACCCAAGAAAAATAGAAAAAAAAATCCAGGTTTTTCCAATTTCTGGAAAACCTATGTGTCACACGAGTCACATTGCCAATTACGCGGTAAGTTACCCTTTCTTATGAACGTGCCTTATGTGTCATGTTGCCAAGAGCATAGTAAAACAAACAACTAAAGAAAAAAATCTTTATTACTCAAAAACATTACTTTTGGTGGAAGAGGCGAAAACAATTTCTTGCATTTCGGTTGCCAACGACAAAACAAAGAGGCATTTTACATTTAATACAATATACAAACGTCTTGCCCTCTTTACGGTATCTGCAACGAGACTGTGTTGGTGCATTTTCCATATTCGTGTCTCAGTATATACATTAGCTCAGGAGAGGTGAAGAAATTGTCAGCATATACTATAGGTGGTTTTTGTTTGATAGTTTTGCACAAACTGATTACTACCTTTGCTCCTAAACCAACAGAGTCTTCAGCCTCTGTAAAACTGTATCCACGAAACGTGTCGTCTCCTCCATACATAACAAAGTCATAGATAAATCCAGTAACTCCAGATCTTACAAAATTTTTGAATCCCTATTTTTTTGGTTTATTTTGTACATACTGCCGCCGACTGCCTGCCTTGAAACCTTTATACGGTATCATCATTTCATCTATAGAGTAACTACTTTCTTCGTCGACCTTCAGAAAATTCTGTCGTATTTTTTCCATAACAGGCCGTATTTTAAAGTAACGATCTGAATTTTCCAAAGTGTTGTCCACAAAATGAAGATAACGACGAATTTTCTGGTAACGCTTCAGCGGCATCTGGTCAGCAATAGGGGGATATCGAGTAAATTTTGCCCAGTAATCTGTATACGCTGGCATAACAACAATTCCCATGAGTATTTGAATCCCCACAAAGGTTTTCAGTTCATTGACCGACATTTGGATAGATTTTCCTGATTCTTGAACAGAGTAGGTATAAGTTGGTATTGTGAACAATGTCTGACATTATATCCGGTGTGAAAAAAATATTGAAATAATCTAAACTTGTGTCAAGTTTTGTGTGTGCTGCCTGATATATCCCTTCGTCTATGCAACTTTTGTGCTGAAAAGGAGTTTTTGACCATTTCAAATCCAGAGCAAGTTTTTTTTGGGAACTGCTGCTGATGGCGGTGGAGTCTGTTTGCGTTTTCGGTTAGCTCTTGTCATTACTTTGCTAGGACCTGGATGTGGTGAGTACTCTGGTGGGTCAGGTGAAGGCATGGATTGTACAGATGGGGACGGTACATTAACATTTCGAGCAAGGCTAGATTTCGAGGTCGATAGTACTGATGTCAATAGTGTTGACTGTGGACGTAAAGCTTTTTTCTGTCTATTGGGTGGACTCGGGTTCTGGGGGTTCTCAGTTGTGGGTGTAGATTGCAATGATGGTGACAAAGCATTATATATAGATGAAGAAGGTGATGGTAAAACTTCATTACATATGGGTGAAAGCGGTGCGGTTAGTGCATTTTCATTGTCAGAATCGGAATCGTCCGTGTTGATACCCAATAAATTTAAGTTCTCTAGTGACGAACTGATAGAAGGTGGATCAGAACTAATTTCTTCGTCAGATAGATCATGAGATTGAAAGTTTGGTTCATCTTCAGAATCTTACCCATCATCCGAACATGCGTAAGACACAGGAACCAAAGCCAAAATTTTGTGCGCCCGAGTTTGTTTCAAGCACTATAGGCAAAAAAACCAAAACATAACCCATAATGCAAAGCAAAAAAGTAAAAAAACAAAAAAACATGCAATTAAAACAAACAAAAGAAAATGCTTGAATAGTTGGCAATGGTACTCGTAGTACCCGTTGTCGTTGACAGGTATTTGTCTATGTAATTGGCAACGGTACTTCTGTGGTACATTCAAATATTTCGAGGTGCTAACTTTTGATTAATGCGTGAAAAAGGCGAAATTGTTAATATCCTTTTAGATTGATGTTTCTAAATAATGTTTATAACAAAAGAAACATTGTTAGTAAACAAAAAACAAAAGAAAAAGTTAAATAACTTACCGAAGGTGCCGACAAGTGTTTTCGTCTCGAACTCATTTTGACACTGACAGTTGTTGGTTAGTGTTGATAGTGTAATTTAATTTTTCTACTATTAAGTTTAATACAATTTGATCACTTCGTAGTAAAAATATTATAAATGAACAAAAAAATCAAGGTCTAGATTTTTTCAAAGTTAATGTACCTCACGAGTACCGTTGTCAATTTAAGGGTTATACAGCGTGGGTATTTGATACGGGCGAATAATTAATCCAGCTATAATATCTGATCCTACGAGTCGTATAAGATAACCATTTCGTTAAATTTTGTTGTTCATTAGGTGTAATGATTTTTCTAAAGTGCAACCCAGCAGCAATGTATGCCGGCCAACTGACATGAGACTCGTATGACGTTTAGATACTTATGTCTACTTTAAGTAATGTGGCTACCAGTGGATGCAATACATTGCGGGCTCAATTATTTTGTATGAAAAAAAAAATACCTTAATTTCTAAAATAAATTTATGTAAATAGGTTCCCTAGGTCCGATAGTAATCGCCACTAAAATATTCACCCGTATCAAATACACACGCTGTATAAAAGATAGATACATATAGATACATAAATACATAGACAGCCATGACCAAGGAACAAACATTTGTGATAAATAAATACACAAAGAATGCCCTCGCCGGGATTCGAACCCGGAACCTCCAGCTTCAATTCAGCTTCAGCTTCAGCAATTAGTGCGACAAAGACAGAAGCGTTTCGTTCTTCGTTCTAAATATCAAATCATTCCGTAGTTTTGAATAAAAACGACTTAGCCGATTATGTTCGAAATACTTTTACTTTAAAGTATTCTATAAGCACACTATTCATGATTCATTAAGGCAAAAAATAATCCCGCGAATCTATATGATAATAAATGTACACAATGGTACTCTTTCTGTTAATAGTTATACTTACATAATATAAGAATGTATGTTTTCGTAGAAAATTTTAGTACATTAGATATTTTTCCAAGAAAACACAAGGTCACATGATTATTACTCTGATGATAGTTTTGTGAAATCAATCTTCATAATACGACTATGAAAACTAGTAAGAACTGGAAAACTTTACTTTTTAAAATTATTCGTTCATTTTTACTTGCAAACTAGAAAACTTTGTCTACTATCATAAAATGCCTTAAGGATCTGTATTCCAATTGCAACTCTAAAGTAGGCGAGCGGTTCAATCTTTTCTAGTTTCCAACCATTAGGTCTATAGCTTTTTTTCTTTGTCTTGTCATGTTAATGACAATACTATTGCACTAGAATTTAAGGTTCGTGGCGATACATGGCAAGGACAACATCGTGAAACGTTTACTCTCTTCAACGACAACAACGCAAGTAAACGAATTCGTGACTCGTGCTAATAACGTTTGACAAAGTCATACAATTAGTAGGCCTAGCCAGGCCAACAAACAAAAGATTGTTTTTATGACATCGACAGTACTTTGTTACGTAAGCTACTTACTGATTGTAATTCAACACGCACTGTTATCTTATAAAATGTTTCGACTTATGACATTTATTATACCTATCTCAAAATAAGATGAGTTATTTTAGATCAGACACCATTAAATCGGGAACGTGAAGATCAAACGACCAATTATGTCTGATTCCGAAGAAATTTTTTTTCCCCTCACTAGCTCGTAAAGTGCTCGTTTATCCTTTAATACGAACGTGTAAAAACGCATATTATTCACTTGTGTGGCAAAGTAATGACCTTGGTTTTGGAATAACAAAACGTAATATGCTCATGGAAATTGTTCCATATTAATGATAATTAAATAATTTAGTGTAAAATACAAACCTTTATATAATATGATGATTTTAACATATAAATCCTAAAATTCCATAAGTAACAATCGTTTTAGTGAATGATGATAAGATGACTAGATGCAATCACAAAACGCAGAAAATGTCAACGTCAACATTGTCAAAGAATATTATAGGTTATAATCTTTATTTACCGACTCGAACACGCATAAAAATAGTAAACTAAACAACTTTCAGAGTGTTCTGTTATAATTTTGTAAAAATAATGAATGTGAATGATTTAATAATGCATTGGCGTTGGTGTGCAACTACAGGAATGTGTTAAAATCGTGCTGCGTTTACTTTTTCGTGGTAAGTTTACTGCGACAAAATCTTGCATTAAATACATGACGCATTTGGAAAATTATTATCACTAACCCGATGATGATTGTAATGTGAACGGTGCAAATGTATTTTACTTCTCGTATGTTAAAACACTCGCTGCGCTCAGGATTCTATTTTAGAACCACTCGCTTCGCTCGTGGTTCAACTATAGAATCCTTTGGCTTGCTCGTGTTTCAATTTCATACTCGCGGGTAAAATACAACTTTGCACCCTTGTATAACAATAGTACATTACTACCGAGGCCGGGAAGTGACTGGTTGCCGGCCGAATATATGTAGACACATGCAATGAAATGAAACAAAAAATGTACCTTCTTTCTAAGAAATTACAAGTCAACTAGGTACATAACTAAGTCTTTGAAACACAACAAAAGTCAAATACGACACCGACACCTCATTTTTTTTTTAAGATTGACCTGTTTGAAAGTTGCTAATTTTTACATTTTAAAAGCGGTATTAGACGATGCCGTCGGTTGGGTCCAATTAATTGCATGCAGTGATCGGGCCGACGGATCGCGCCGTATAATACTGCTTTTTAAATATTATTTTGAGTAGTTATTGTACATTTATTTTAAATTATATAATTTAAATACCTAATTATAACTGCAAAAATTTGCCTACCATTTTTTTTATACTAATATTACTTGCAGATAATTATTGGCTGAAAGCCAAGATGCCAGGTCACAACCCTATGTCAAATGAAAATTAAAAAAGAGGCACTTGCCGGCCTAGGCCGGCAACGAGATACTTCCCGGCCACTTTTTAAGCACGTAACTACAACATTTCATTGCATGTTTGAGAAAATAACTATTAATAGGTCTAATTTAAAGGTACACAACACTTTTCTGTCAGGTTAGAGTTTTTATACACGGTGTTTCCCGAGTCACTAATAAATAAACTCGACACACCGTTTACACAGGATGTTTTTTTATTCACCGTTCATATTTAAGAGGGTTAATTCTGAGGTCACGTTAATGAACTTTTACTACGGGACCGAAAAATAAATCCGATTTTCCATATAAACCCAGAGATATAAGTAGGCGGAAATTTGTGGAAAAAAAGATTTTTTATTCTCGAATCGGGTGTCGGTGTCTTAGTAAAAGATTATCAATATGACCTTAGAATTAACGTTCTAAAATAAGAGTGGTGAATAAAAAATCATCTTGTATAAGTTATACTGAACAACTTTTAGTATGATACCAACTCCGGAATCATCATCATCTTCATATCAGCCGAAAGGCGTCTACTGCTGAACATAGGCCTCCCCCAAACATTGCCACAATGACCGGTACTGTGCCACCCGCATCCAGCGGACTCCTGCGACATTTACCAGGTCTTCAGTCCGAAATCTCGAAAAAAAATTACTTTCAAACACCGTGTTTAATAAAGCCAAGCCAAGAGTGAAGTGTTTATGTTATCTCTAACACGCCCTTTAAAACGCATGTTCCGTGCGTGGTTTTCCTGTAGCTCATAGCTTGCCTTAGCTGTATGTGCAATAATCATAAGAATTCACCACAAAGTTCTTCTGTGGAGAAAATTTTCAGGAAGTCAAACAGTTATTGTTATTACTGCTACATGTTAATTTACCTATGAAGAAATTAAATCTGCTAAGGTACAAGTGTATATTACAGGGAATCCAATTTGCGCGGTGGAACTCTCAACCTCATTGGTCTAGATTTTACGGGGAGGATTATTTACCTGCATTAACGCCGAGAGACATTATGCTCTCGGCAGAAAACATTACATAGGTAGATGAATAAAGTTAAGCGTATAAATATTTAAACACTTTTTTATCATATTATGCTAGGTTAAAAGTGTCTACAATCTTCTGACCTCGACTTTACTAGCTAAATTGTAGTCCGTCTGTGTTGGCCCATAAAGGTATATTTACATATTTACTTGAAAAACTGTCGCATATTCATTTTAAAATAGTTTGAATGTTCATTCTACTTTGGATTGGTTTATGATTAAAGTATTGAAAAAATATTTATTTTTATTAATTTTATGTTTCATATTTCACTGACTTAAGAACCAAATATGAAGTATGTAAATTGTGACAATCATTTGAATTACCTACCTAAAAAGTAATGACACAAAATCAAAATTGTTTGCTAATTTTCTCGAGTTTTTTTCGGAGTTATCCGGTCTTCTCTCACTCAACAAACTGATGTAAACAGTGTGTTTAATAATCATTGAATTCAACAGAACCGTCAGTCCACTGTACCCTCTCACACTTGTCAGTTTTTCACTAGTCTCTGCGCGTTCACGTACAACTGGTCACTGACTTTTGACTAACGGTAGCCACGCTATGTGACCACACATTCTCAGACTAAAACGTCATATCGTTATAAAGCTCCCCTTTAATTTCTATACACTCACTCACCTTATATCATTGGAATAAGATTCAGATTTGTATACATACTTCTGAAGGCTGTGTGGAGGAGTGGTTTTATAGTGTGCAGAGGCAAACGCATCTCGATCACTGTCTCGTAGGGAACGATCGTGTTGATTTACCACGTGTTGTAGAAGTGAGCTAGGGATGAGGAATGAGGTAGTTAGAACGTACAGACAGTCTACATTAAATGGATCAATTGGAAAAAAATATTTATGTAATGGACTTAATGAAAATGAAAATCACGATAGTTTTTTCTTGTATTACTAAAGCAAGTAATACAAACATGCGACAATGCATTTTTATTTCATTTAAGTGCTCAACTTTATGTGAATTTTGTTTTATTTTCTTACGATATTCATGCTTATAATTTTTTTCATAAGTAAGGGTACTATGGGTAACTTTTATGCTTACTGTACAGGAAAGTAATAATTGATGATCGTCTTTGAAATACTAAATGCACTCTTGCTCACTAGCAACTCTACGACTATCTATCATTTTATATACTCCCATAAACGGGTGACGGACAGCCAGTAGTAGGTACTACGTCTCCACCGTTCAACTGCTTATCTATCTGGTGGTCTACCTGTCACCATATTTTTTTTATTCGGAAATATTTTGACTGCCACCTTAACACCAAATATCGAATGAAAAATAGGTTAGAATTTGACTCACATTAAATTATTTATTTTAATTATATTAAGAAGAACCACAAACTGTTGCCTCTAAATATATAATCTAGATTTAATATCTTTTTATCTCATCTTTCATACAAATCAAATTTTCTCACGACATGTAGATAAAATCACAGGTGCACCAATATAATTCGAGGCTGACACTGACAATGACGGACAGACGGCTCGACAGACAGCGTCATCGGCGGCACATCAAAGCGCACCGACGTTATTTAAGAGCCCTTTCTCCTCGCAGCCAGAATACATTACCTTCGCACACCACAGTCAGCTGAACCAGTGTGCTTACCCACTCATTTTGCTTTAAAATTTTGTTTGAACTTTATTCCCATGTAAAATAAGAGTGACAGCTGGTAACTACAGTTACCAAAAGCAATTGAGTGGTTACCACGAGTTGGCAAGCAACATACTCGATACGTAAAGTAGGCCGTCACACTCGCTCTAATACGTCTGTGCGAGCGTAAAAGACTGCTTTACGTATTGAGTAAAAGCTAACGTAATCCTTAAGGTGGGTGAGTAATTCGTCGAAGTCGCTGAGGGGGGGATAGAATGAGCATTCGCTCGTTCGGTGTAAGTAAACCCACCTTTACTTGCCATCTCACGGTAAGGGTACTTACTGAGATGTTGAAGTAAGTCCACATCTGAACAAAACTTAATTCAACAACAATATAACAAAGAAAAAAATCCGAAGTTTACCAACGCTGGAGATGGGATCCCACCCAAAGATAGCTTTTAGCCCGTATGCCTAGGTACTTACTTTGATTTAGATTTATTTAGTATCCTATCTTAGCCTATATGTTTTTTTATAACGGCATCAAATTTTATTTACAACGACATTCAACGAATATAATACATTTTTCTCTCCCCATTTGCTGAAATCGCATAATTCACCTATATTTAAAAGAGACCTACACTTAGACAAACTTGCCTACTCTCAGAACAAGGGCGAAATATTTTTTCGGTTATAGAGCGCCGGAGGGTCTCTATTATTGCCTCAACTTGGATAAAATCACCCGATTTACGCAGCTACAGATAGTATTAGGTTGGCACTTATTTTTCTTATTGCGCTAAGTTAGGATGCTCTATCTACTCGTACTTATAATCCGGTACCTCCATCCTAGATGGCCTTACCAATTTAATGCTCCGACACTTGATTATGAGCGTAACATTTAAATGTAATGTGACTAATGTGGCAGGCTCGACTTTTAAAATTCATAATCCTCATATATATTGGCAATACCTACGTATTTACCTATTGTTTCTATTATAGGAAAGATCCAGTACCTATGGTATGACACGTTTACTTTCACTTATCAATTTGCGAAAGGTTAAAATCCTTCTTACAAAATACTAAGCCATCAAAACATGCAAATATAACGTTATAACGACGAAATCACAAAAATTCAGTAGGTATATTACAAATACATCTTCAAAATCAATTACGAGATCTGAAGCTTCGGTACTATGTAAGTACTTACAAGATCGCTGGCCGTAAACACTCAAACAATTTTGTGTTTTCCCCAGCATTACTTAGCGAATTGGCAGACCAAAACATCCCGTTGACAAGGCGTTAGCAGCTTTGTCGTCAACTGCATAAAGTGTATAACCGGTTCGATGACGTCAGGTAGTGGGGTCCGTGGTCATGAGTTGCGACCAGTCATCCGAGAGATCCGGCGTGTGCGCACCGCCGTCGTCGCCATCTTTATTTTATCAAACTTTCCGATTTGATATCAAATATTGCGCAATCGGTTTTTAAATTACAAATTCCATTATTTTGGATATGTGATAAGTTTTTACAACTAAGAACTGTGTTGTGAATATTATTGTGATTAGTGTTGGGTATGAAATAAGTTAGTGGTTAAATTTATCTAGACAGGAATAGATCATTAATAAACTTTCTATTCAGTTAAACGAATCAATTGGATGTGAATCTAATGAAGGTGAATGACAGTTTTCTACACACGCTTTCTCCAATACATTATTGGGTAATGGTTTTACTTGTTTAGTTTTTATACTTAATAATTTTCATTCAGTCGTGATCATAAACAAAACTGCGTGCGTGTAAATATAAGAAAGTAGTAAGTGTACAAAAGATACAAAAAGATATCATGTAATAATCATAGGTTATTGTTTATTTGTTCATATGTTACCTAACTTACGTTAAATATTCTCAGGACAATATTTTAAGTAAGTTTCCGCGATCAAGTCCCGTTTGTCGTTAAAATATTATGAATGATTATAGGGTCATTGCAAAATAATTTTATATAGTTAAAGGCTTATTCTGAAGAAAAATAACTTATAATTGATTTTATTATGTTACAAAAGTTCGTAACACAAACCATATGGTTAATGCGGAACACAAAAATTGTGACGTAAAATTTTGTTTTTATGCTTGTTTTTGTGCTTGAAACTTATCAGCGAAATTGGCTCTAAGCTCCAACGTAGGTATTCAGGTTCTATTAACCCGTGTTATAATTTTATAACGTACAACAAAAGTTTTTTCCGCTGTTCAACACATGGATAGAGACTAATGTGTGAATATATAATAAAAACATATACAAATATGACTATTTGGAATAGAGAAGTTAACGATATAAAAAGCATAAAAGGAAATGTACAATACTTTCTTTCATCACAAAGGTTTGATAAAATGTAAATATTGGAACCGTTTCGTGGAATCTTACACACTCTAGGTAAACATTGAAATATTCCATTAATATTTTTGTTATAAGCAAAAAATTAGAAAGACATAAGGAAAAAATTCAATCTGAATTTTATAGCGGAAAGAATTGCCTAACTAAAAATTCCTCTCATAGAGACCGTTACAGTTTATTTTTCATTAGAAATTAATACGTGATTCAAGCATATTAATTAGTAACTACAATTCGGAAACGGTTGAAAGTATTCTTTAGCGTCATGTTTGTGCAAGCTGCATTTCACACAATGACCTTACTTTGTTGATAATTTGATACCAAATAATTAAACATATTACTCATATTATTATAATCGTATAATGTTGACGAGAAGTGTGTGGATGTATGTGGATTATTTTATCGGGCTCTCCATTCTCCACCCTGTACCTATTATAGTTTTGAGCACATTTAAATACGTGTAAGGAAATGATATGAAAAAATAATTATAATTCGGGTACAATGTTACAAAAATTAGGACCTTCCATTAAGTATTTCATACTTGTATGTTGTAACAGAAAATCCTGCTCTTCCATATTATATATACAATAGTTAACAAATATGTTTAATACCTAAGCCACTTTCGGTTTTCGTATCTTGGAAAACTCGCATCGAATTTGGTACATAATATTTGCAATAACAGATAAATGGCTTTCTGGGGGCTATCACGATCTACTAAGGCGATTTAGTTTAGGACGACACCCGCAGGAGGAGTTGGGGTGGTGACAAAAGTATTCTTACTGCCGTCACCACACGGTCGTAACTGACTAATAGTTAATTTGTAGAAAATAGTTAAGTATCGGTAATCCCCCAGTGATCGCGAGAGAAAGCCGCGCCGAGCGCGCGCGGCACGCTTTACCGCGCGTGGTCAAGTGGACCATTCTAGCTGTGAATTATCGCTCGAAAGTTGGGCCAAGGCTATCACTTCATACTTAAACAACAGCATCATATCAGCCGAAAGACTTCCACTGCTGAACATAGGCCCCCCCCCCAAAGATTGCCAGAATCCTACGCTGCATCCAGAGGTCTCCTACGACCAGTCATCAGTTCACAAAAAACATCGATTGGACCTAAATGAAACATCTCGGTAAAATAAAGCGATGCATTTATGCATATTTTTTGTAGGTATAATTCCGCGTGAATAAAAATATATAGAAAAAAAAACAGATTTTAAATAGTTAAGAATGTGCATTTTGTAGTCTATTTTATGATTGTCAAATACAATTTTGTTTGACAATGATACCCTGTTACGACTATCTTGCAATATCTTATGTAGCTCTAAAACAAAAGCATATCTAGGATTTATATCAAGAATGGAGTATTACTTGAAAATATTGACCTCGTCCGTGGTGTAAGGCACCTCTTATTCGGTTAGCCTTCTGAACCCTTTATAACTAACATACATAATAATATATGTTTGTACGTAGACTTAGGTATACTCACATAAAAAAAAGATTAGGTACTCTCATCTGTAGGTAGATACTTACAAAAAATATGAAATTCAGTTTCGGTTACAGGAAAACAAAGAATCTTGCGTTGTTATCGAATTGATTGGTCCAATTTGTTACAAAAATATTATGTTTCCCCTTGACGACAGCTTCTTTTGTGAAATAGGGACCTAATTGGATACTCAGGTCTCTATTAAGGTGGAAGCACCCTGTTGAAACGATACAGATAGGTAACATATCGCCTCCTACACCAATACTATTTTTTTTTTTTTTCAATTTACAGTAAGATAATGCGAAATGATTTTTAATAATTGAATCACTATGTGCCATCCAGTTGTAATATTACGTGATTTTTTTTACGACAGTGGAATGATCAGCCCCATTTTCTTTGTAAAAACAAGAATTTATGTTAAATCTGACACATGGGAATAGCATTTTTGTCCAGTATGAATGTGTGTTTGTGTATAATCTTTCGTATCGTATTAAAATATTATCGAACTCACGTATTTTACGCATGTTTCGCTTCGACCCATTACGAGGGTCCCACAGGTCGAAACATGTCGAGCAATCATCGACTAAAATACGTGAGTAACCCGGTTCGATAATATTTTAATATGTTTGAGTCTCACGTTAGTTATAATTCTTTCGTATAGTCTTGACTAATTGCAGTTTAGATTATAAATATTGCTAGAACCATATCAGTGTTATGTTCCCAGCACATGCCGTTGTACGACATCTATAGGAGTCGCGTGACTTGACGTGTATACCCGTCCAATATAATTAGGTCTGAAGTCTCGATCCCGCTTAATTAACACGTTCCATTTGCAGCTGTAATCAGAAATTAACGTCTCACGAAATCTTTCATCACATCATCCTCGAAAATTACAAACATAACCTCGTAACAACACTATCCAAAGTCCGCCAATACAATAATATGAAATTGTCACTTTTCACAGCTGATACGTGCAAGTAAGTTGACGTAGCTTAGCTAGCTCATACGCGCAAATTATAAAATGGTCCTGATTAATGTTAAAACTTTAAAAATAATACTTATAACTTAAAAACAAAATCTAAAAATAAGTAAAACTAAGATTCACTACCTACCTATGTGTAAGCTACTCAAAGAGACCACCCCGCGATGCTCCCGGTGCAAAGGAGCCCAAACGCTAGCTGCGTTACCGCGTTGCAGCTATGAACAACCTTATATTGTTATCCTTATAATATATTTATAAGGTCGTGCATCATTATTTGCTGCATTCACGTATACCCAATACCTTCACATGCACCACATGCGATGCATGCACAGGTAACGTGTTAAGTTACACATTTTGGTATGTTTCCAAAGTTGTGCAATAATTTTACAGGGTGAAACATGAGTCGTGAACAGTAATACTAACAATTAAATTCCCCACAAGTTATATTTTACAGACAAACGGGTCTTAATCGCGTAAACTTACGTTTAATTATATCCTGACGTTTCGGGCATGACGTTACACCCGTGGTCGCAGGCAGACTGGCGAGAGAATGTATCAACACCTTCGAGCTGCGCGGGTTTTTCGAACTACCCCCACTTGATCTTGATTATTCACTTCTAGGCTAGGGTTGTCACTAGGCCTACACACAACACTCACAACATCCAATGGCTTAAAAATGGATGTTTCACCACGCTTACATTTGTAAATCACGGGATTCCACGCGGACGAGATTTCTTGCCCCTCATTTTGATTAAAATTCCGATGTTTCTTAATTTCAATAGCTTCACGTATTTTTCGGCTATGATGTATACGCTCGGTTGAGAGGACTTTCGGGTTATGGAGCTCAATCCAGTGGTTAGGTCCGGACTCCAACAAATGCTCGGCCACAGCAGACTTATTCGTTTGACGCTTTTTAACAGCCGCGATATGTTCCTTGACCCTTTCCGCTATGGTGCGATTAAGACCCGTTTGTCTGTAAAATATGAGTGATAATCGTGAAAGTTTAAATCCCCACAAGTTACTTAAAAATTGTCAAGTTTTTTTTTGGGTTTATGTTTTTGCATTTTTTGGCTTTAGGATATCCAAAAGAATTTTCAAGACAAATTAATGGAATACTTTAAACTACCTCTTCAAATTGAAGTAATTAATAACGGCAATTTTGTCATTTCGTGTAAAATTAAATTATGTTTATTACATTTAACATTTTAGATAGCCGTTATCATTTCTGGTAAACACCTTAAAATTAGAAAAGGCCACATAAAATACAAAACATGACTATTTCCAAGTAACTTGTTAGTTGTTTATAGAGTTAGAAAAACGTAGGTATTACTACTGTTCACGACTAATGTTTCACCCTGTATATGAATGTATATGGGGAAAACATTGTATAAATGTTTTCGATTAGCCATGTTTCGTTTCAACTTTTATTTTTGTACCTTCATAACTGTTTGTCTTAGTCTCGAGAGAAATCAATTTTACTGGGAAATCCAATATTAACTGTTGATAAATATTATACTCATATTTCCTTGGAGTAACATACCTACTGAAGTATTTTTATGACTTGTTTATTCTGGACTGTCTATCTTTGTTTATACCTAATTCTGTAAAACAAAAACGCAGTAAGGCTATTTGATACTGACTACTGTGATATTTATAATTATAACTTATGATATAAGATATTATTAAAGGCTCATTTTCTTTTTATCGATCTCTATAGAACATTTTATATACCTAAAGGTATTGATAAAAAAAATAATCATTTTATTAAAACATCCAACTTTGTCTCTTACATAAGGATGGAATCAACTTTAAGGATATTCACAAGAAAGTGACATCATTTACCAATTATTTTTGTAATATATTAAAATAAGTACCCTGTGCTCCCATAAACTACGCCCGTAAGAGACACCATTATGGCTACCATATATGAAATAGAGGGATGCGCCACTCCTTCGGATTGAATTTTTTGGACAAATCACGAATAATATATGAAAACCTGTGTTTTTATTAAAAAATCCGTATACCAAAAAAGTAAACGTTGTTAATATCATATTCGTAAATCATGGCCATATTCCGTTATTTAAACCCATGCGATAAATTTTGGTGATAAAGACACTTTGTAAAATCATTGAGAAAATTGTTTTCAATCATGTTTCCTAGATTTTAAACTCCAATTTTAAATACATTGTAAGAAATTTGAAATCACCTGAGTACTAAAATACGCAGGTATCGACTTAAACGGATGAGATTATGAAAGTACCAGCAACTATCAAAACCTTGAATAGTGGCATGTGTTATTAAGAAACTTCATCATCATCATCATCATATCAGCCGAAAGACGTCCACTGCTGAACATAGGCTAGGCCTATTAAGAAACTTATTGAAGTATAATTCAATTTTGGCTTAATATAACCCGAAATAGATCCGACGGCAAAAATAATAAGTTGTAGGTACATACATCACTGTCGATAATTTTAGCAACATAATTAGATTGGGTTGTTTTCCAAAATATTGCATGTAATTAAGGGTTTGTTGTTCATTGTTCATTGCACAAGATCGTTTCCATTGTGGTACGAAAGTAAGTCATATAAACTATATGGGTAACTAAGTAACAACACAAAAGAGTGACGTTAAATTTCGTTTCATGTAAGACCTTTATTATGATAAATTGCTAGTAACTGGCCACTCTCCAGTAATTGGACACATCATATAAAAATGAACTTTGTGTGCTTACAGTTAGAATTCATTTGAAAACGATGTGTTATGTCAATGTCAATGACTCTCCCTCTTCTAAAATGAACTCTAATTATAAGAACATAAAATTAATTTTTATATAAGGTGACCAGTTACTAGTTACAATTAGAGGGTGGCCGGTTACTAGCAATTTACCCTATGTAATTTTTTAACAATCAACCCATTAGTCATTTCCGTCATTGATCAATTCTTATAACAATTATGTTATTTTTGTGTAAAGTGTTAAAATAACTAAAAGTATTATATATGTAGGTATATTTCACTGTGACTAACACACAGACATTAGTCTACCTTAAAGACATACCATACAAAGTATAACAGTGCTTAATACCAATTTCATAATTATTTTGATCGCAAGCAATTTCATTAGTCAAATAAATTTTGTGATCATATTGTGTTAAATTTTAATTAAAATAGAGTTACAATAAATGACTCAGTTATTAATTTCTCAAAATCGAGCGGGTATTAATGAAACCAGTCGATTTAGTTATTCAAGATGAATATTTAAGTAAATAAACTTAAAAAATATCTAATCAAGCTACGTGGAAGTAACAAGTAAGTTGAAGTAAAGTATCTCTTGTAGTTTTTGAAAAAGGTAATTCTTTTACTTTTTTATATTTGCTGCTATCGGTTTTTTATTTCGGCTTGCTACACAGAATACATATTAGTACAAGTACCTATAGAAGACCATCTCCAAAACCCCGTTTAAAGAAATGTCCCAACCCAATATGTGACATTGATACTTGTACTGAAGTGCCATCTATTGGGACTGCCAGCAAAAGCACCTGACACTTACTCATACAATGGAATTGACTAAGACAATTTGCAATTTTGAGAAATGTTGATATTGTTACCCCATAAAATAAATACTGTTTAACAAAACTAACAAACTCCTCTCCCAAAACAAATGACAATAATACTTCATGTAGATTTATATATGAGCAAAATATCGTTATTCAAATAAATGTTCTCTGTTAACATGTCATTAACACGATACGTCAATTCCCGCATCCATCATAATCTCACAGGAACTTATCTGATTACATGTATCTACATATTTGTGACGGATCATGACGTCACAATGTGCCATCCCGAAAACTCTCGCCCGAGCTAACCGTATCATGAGCTGCCTATTTCCATCCCGCTTGGACTCGTGTATGTATTGATGCGAGCGAGTCGGATAGAAAGTAAGTTCGCGTTAATAACGCGCAGCTCATGTTAAGCACAATAAGCACACAGGAGTACAACAGGGTGCTTAGCCAAGTTGCCAATCGGTAGCGCTTAAACGTCAATCGTAAGCGAAAGGCAGCTAACTGTCTTTGTCGCACTAATATGCAAGTGTGACAGAGAGGGAAAACTACGATACGCTACTAAGCGCTAGCGATTGGCATCTTGGCTAAGCATCCAGATAACTGATCTGGGTCGACCGCCGATTGGCAGTTGTTTCCCGGAAGATAAAAGGTTTACCCCGAAACTTAGGAGATCGATAGCATACCCAACTTTAAAATTGAGTTAGTCTTATTGGGCGATTTTGGTCGTTACTAATAAGTTTGGACTAATTTGGTAACGTTACGTAATATCTATCATGAAAGTTGTTCTTGTACAGAATAGATAAATAGGTGTACGAGTAACTAATATACGTTTCTCTCTTGATAGTGTCAGACGATTCGAAAATGCTTATTAATAAGCTTACTTGAATAAAGAATAGTTTGACCAGATACGATTTATGTGGAAACAAACAGGTCAAATAATTGTTAAACGAGGACTGAACAGCCACCCTTAATCTATCGTAATTCGTAACTAATTGTGTATTTTTAATCGAATTAAAATAAATCACTACAGAGATTAATCTAACACATTTTGGATGAAACTTAGTTCAACTATTTTTACTTGAAAAATAATACTTTATGCATTTTTTTGGTAATATTTTGGAAAGATTTTTTTCTAAATTACAAAACTTACGGTTTTTTAATCAAATGTCGCATTATTGGTTTTTTAATCAAAAAAATAGTGCCTTGTATTTCGATTACCTACATTTATTTGAATTTAAATCGCGGTACTTTAGTTTTTTGGTAACTGGTAGGTGTATACCTAGTACCTGCTTCAAATGTGACCGAATTTCAATGCAAATACTCGTAAAAGGTACAGTCAAAGACAAAATAAGGTATACACAAAAATGTTCAAAAATATGTCTCCCAGTGCACTCTAATTCTGTGTAATAAGAACGTCGTAACATATTTATGAGCGGATTCTTTCGATACTTATTTTTCCACTGGACTGTACGTGTCACAGCCAATATACAGGCAAATTTGAAAGCTGCAAACAGATTTCAGCGCCACTGAAGTACCAGGCTTGCAGCTGTGAGCTGCAGCGTGCATTTCATAGCTTTCCTCTACGTGCTAGAAACAACGTTTTCACGCTCGGATAAAACACACTCTTCCCTTGTAAAACTCGACCTTAAATATTGTTATATTTATGTCCAATATTGAAAGACCATGTAAAGAACATGTTGAACAAATGCGACGCTGACATACACAAAGCTGTCGCGACATCTCGTAACCCTTTTAATGGTTCGCTACACGTGACATCCTTTGTAGTGACAGTGTTTAGAGTGTTTGATTTTTTTATGTTGAAATTTTCGATGTACTTTTGTTTACATTATAGAAATTAATAATTGCCCGTAGTACCGCTAAATAGCATGTAGTTCTTAAATTGGTATCGAATGAAATCCTTTTTAAGAATACGTTATGTTATGTTACAACGTTTACGATGTTTCATGGTTAAGAAAATATTTATAGTTTTATATAAATTAAATTTGATTGATTAAAAAAACAAAAACATGACTATCAACAAATTAAAAATAATATTTTGTAAGAAATTTTTAAGCTTTATTTCTTGATAATGATAACTTTAGGTTATCGTGTCATTTTGAATTGAAAAATTAGAATTAAGGATTAGAAAAGGCTTTGTTGAACATTGGATATTACATATACAAAGAATTCGAAGATTAAAACTCTTTTACTCATTCTTAGTAAAAAGATATTAATGGAAAATATTTAACAAAAAGTTTCATTAGGGATTTGTTAATTTCAAAACATTCAATGTTCAAAACAGTAATTGTTTTGTAACACTGAATGGCTAATTAGTAAAAAGTTAATTAGAGAAAAGTTAATAGTGTGCTACGATATTTAATTGTCATGTTTTGATTTTATAGTTTATTATGTTGTAGGAAAATCCTGAATGTCGATGTTTTGATATTGCTCAAAGCTCTAACATATCGAGGGTTGCCTGGTGAAACCCGATAAGTGACAAAAAGTGAGATTTTAAAGTAAAAACAGTTTTAGAATGATTCAGTATCGGTCAATCTAATGGTAATATCAGATAAGCTGATTTTACATGTATCACGGAAATATGCCGAGTAAATAACCCAATAAGTACTTGATTTCAACTATTAATTCAAAACTAAATACTACAACTACATTTAAGACTTAATTTTTATTTATTACTTAATGGAAGAACCACATAATGTATATTTATTGGTATTTAGTGCCGAGATATTTACACCTAATCAAACTAAACACACAATGTAGAACCAGTTACTGTTACTTACCCGGTCTCACCTCATTACGATTGCCAACTTTAAAGGATTTTATTACGAATTAGAATACGTTAAAAGCATTTGTTGGATTTTACTTTTACGATATCATTTATTGCACATACAAATTTATTCAAAGAGAACCCAACAAATAAACTTATAGTACTTATTTGAAACAATTCTCTAATAAAATATTATGTTAAGTGCAGTAATCGGATTCTCGCAAGAGGCCTTTAACAAATTTCTTTCAAATATGTCCGGGGAAGAACCCTATAAGTTTTTCGACGGTCCCATGATCATGCGCAGCCTTGACAAGTAGCGTCACGAACCCAAGCGCACCGCTGCGACGTTGCATATTTAATTGAAAATAGCTGTTAAAAAGGGGTGTATTGTATTAAAGAAGGTTGTGAATGATTGTGTTCAAAGTTGTGTGATGGGTGGCCGAGGCAGAAAATTAGTGCAACTACCTAGCTTGCAGTAATAAGCTGGAAAAAGGTAATCTACTTTTCTAACCTAGAATAAACGTAGAATTGTCATATTTTACACACCGTGTTTATAGTAATGAGTTCAAGTAACAATTAATGTAAGCTATTGTAACTAACCGTTACCATGAAAAGCATTGTTGTTGTTTTATTGAACTTATCGGTTTTTAGCACTGACTATGAAAAGCATTGTTGTTGTTTTATTTGATCTTATCGGGTTTTAGCACTGACTATGAAAATAATTGTTGTTGTTTTATGCGAACTTATCAGGTTTTAGCACTGACGATTAATGAGACTTCGCGACTTTGAGTGATTCTTACGATAAAAATAATAAAAAGGTAGTTGTGATTAGTACTTTTGATTAAATAATATTGATTATTTTTTACGTTTCAGCGGGGCAAAGTGCCTCCATGAACAGCTTGTCCATGACTAGACCCAGTACTTCAAAGGCAATTGAAAAAAATGTAAGCTATTACATGCAAAACAATGAAGATGGTAAGCTTCCATGGCCTTGAAGATCCGCACACTGTCCCACGTTACAACCTATTATGCTTGTGATACTCACACTCCAATTAAAAAAACAATTTCAGAAAATGACTCAAATGCGCTATATTGTCAACGACAACAATAGCATGCCAGACTCAAGCAAGTCCCTTGTGGACTACTAAAAAAAATCGTTGTTAGGATCAATCGGTAACTCAGTTCATCATGCTTAAATTCTTTCCAGATAATGAAACTGACCCACCCGGCAGTAACCATTCGGATGAAGATCCCACACATGTGCCACATCCCAAGGACCCTCGCAATTCTGATGAATCGCAAATTGATATCACCGCCCAAATGCCGTCAGCCTCCGTAGCCTAGTTGGTAGTAACCCTGCCTACGAAGCTGGAGGTTCCGGGTTCGAATCCCGGCGAGGGCATTATTTGTGTATTTATTTATCACAAAAATTTGTTCCTTGGTCATGGTTGTCTATGTATTTAAGTATCTATATGTATCTATCTATTATATATATCGTCGCCTAGTACCCACATCACAAGCCTTAATTGAGCTTACCGTGGGACTAGGTTGATTTGTGTAAGATGTCCCAAGATATTTATATTTATTTATTTATTTAAAAAAAAATGCACAATCATAATAGTAAGAAGACTCAAGCAAGTCTTTTACAGACCACTCAAAAACAACGTTACTAGGACAAAGCCAACAGGCAATTTATTCCTCTTTCGGTTTCCTGAAATGATTAAACTGAAGATCCCACCCACGATTATTTCACCAAAACAAATAGATTTCGACCCAGACTTCACCAATGAAAGTCCAAATGTTTCATCCAAACAGGAAGACCTCCTTATGGTGCTGATTGATGAAGCTTTAGATCGAGCCTGGACCGCTGCAGAAGATGACCATTCAGCGGGAGCTCTCTGCGCTCCCGACACAGACCCAGAGAACGACCCACCTAAGCGAAATGACTCCGGCCACAACACCATCATTCCTGAAAGTCCCAGTCCAAGGAAACACCAGGAACGCTCCCTGCCGACACCCGACAATGCCAGTCCCTCTAGTCAAGGCGAATGCACAGAAAGAGCCTCCTCCCACGTTCCAGACTCCGAAGACGATACATTAAAAGTGTCAGAACCAACCGACTCCAGCCACAATGACGCATGATCCGCGAATGCTCCGGCGCCTGCCCACAAGCAGAAGACACTGCTAACCCAATTCTAGACAATGTTTCAGACAAAGTTTGGGATTCCGTCAAACCCCTGAAGCGACGCAAGCAAGCCAAGCAATCTGAACGGAAAGTAGATATCGCTAAAAAGCGAAAAATGGAAGGGCTACCTTATATAACCCAAGGCGTTAAGCGTCCTGCTAAAGTTCCAAAACCTCCTTGGAACCTCCTCGATCCTTGAAGCCTCTTTTGGAACTTTAGCAGCTTTCGCCTTTTAGCGATACCCACCCTCCACTCAGACAGCTCAGCCTGCCTACGTCGCTTCAGGGGCCCGACACAATCCCAAACCCTATCCAAAACACTGTCCAAAATCAAGTCAACAGCCTTCCATCTGCGAACAAGCACCGGAACGCTCACGGATCATGCCGTCGCTGTGGCCAGAGTCAGTCGGCTCCAATACCCTCAATGTATCGTCTTCGGAATCCGAAACGCAAGAAGAAGCTCCCTCCATACATTCACCTTGACCAGAAAGACCAACGCCGTCAACCATCGGCAAGGAACGCTCCCGATGCTTCCCTGGACCGGGACCCTCAGGAACAACAATGTCACGGCCAGAATTATCTCGTTGAGGTGCATCGCTCTCCGAATCTGTATCAGGAACACAAGGAGCTCCCGCTGAATAGTCATCCTCCACAGCAATCCAAACTCGATCCAAAACTTCATCAATCAGCTCCATAAAAAAATCTTCCTGTTTGGATGAAACATTTGGACCCTCAGTAGCAAAATCCGAGTCAAAATCCATTTGTTTTGGCAAAACAGTCGCAAGTTACCTGTATAAGCAACTTCATCCCAATAACACCACTTTCAAGCAATCTGTAAAAGACCCACTTGAGTCCCCTTACCACCACTACTGCGCATCTGGGCGGCGATATCAATCCGCGACTCGTCAAAACTGCGAAAGTCCCCAGGATGCGGCACACATGTAGGATCCTCACCCGAACAGTCACGGCCAAATACGTCAGCTTCATCATCCGGAAAAAATGCAAGCACAATAAATCAAGTTACAGATCGATTCCAACAACAGTTTTTTTTTTCAACAATCCACAAAAGACTCACTTGAGTCCGACATGCCATTACTGTCGTTGAGAATATAGCGCATTTGGGTGGCAATATCAATTTGCGATTCATCAAGATCGGAGGAGTCCTTTTCTGAAACTGATTCTCCCAACCAAAGCATGAGTACCACAAACACAATAGGCAACGCAAAACAATGTGCGGATCCTCAAAACCATGGAAACCCACCATTCTCATTGCCTTTCAGCTTATATTTTTTTATCCGCCGTTGAAACACCAGGTCCAGTCACAGACAAACCGTTCATAGAAGCACTTTGCCCCGCTGAAACATACTGAATTATACCTGAAGAGTATCATGGATGGATAAGAAGCCTAAAAACGTTTGTTGGCATAGCAGTTACTTTTTCAGATGTAGAATAATACCGTTATTACTTTTAGATTCGTCTATTTCTTAAGTTTTTATTTGGTAATAATACCCTCTTAGTAACAAATATGGTTTTTTTATTTATGCGTAAACCCAATAAGTCGGTACCCCCTTGGTAAAAAATGTTATCTTACAGGAAAACTAGATGAGTTACATAACTAAAACATAGATAAACTTAAAGTGAATGAAATTGCTTTTCACAAACCACTCATAAAACTACGAATCTATTTATCAAAATAAGTGTCCGATGACAATAAACCTTTAACATCATTTTTCTCGAAACTAGGTGTCACGTACTTATAGGGTTTCACCAGGCAAC